>SJYO01000233.1:3011083-3065719 GCA_006410555.1 Capra ibex | reverse complement strand
AAGGTTCCTCATTCGCAGAAAATTAAAGTACCGACGTCAGTGGTAGACGTCACTAAAACCTCGGGGGTTTTTATTACAGACTGTGACAAAGGGGTAGAAAAAGGGTACTTCACTACCCTGGCCTACGGTACTAGAAGCAAAAGACTTACAACTCGAAATTCGGTTGAAAAAGTGACAGGAGAAAGTGAAAGTAGTTCTCCGAAAAATCGAGGAGAAGTGAAAGACGGTATTCCCACCACAGTAGACGTATAGACTCCAATAACTATAAAGAGGACCGTTAGAACTAAGGTCGAACACAAAGAAGGTCAGGTCGTAAAGAGTACTACATGAGACGTATATTCAATTTATTCGTCCCACTGTTATATGTCGGAACTACATGAGGAAAAGGATAAACCTTGGTCAGACAACAAGGTACAGATCAGGATTGACAACGAAGGACTGGACGTATATTCAAAGAGTTCTCTGTCCAGTCTACCAGACTATAAGGGTAGAGAAAGTCTTAAAAGGCTAAATAACACTAGGTGTGTCAGTTTCCGAAACCGTATCAGTTATTTCGTCTTTACCTACAAAAAGACCTTGAGAGAACGAAAAAGTTACTAGGTCGTCTACAACCGTTAAACTAGAGACCAAGGAGACGGAAAAGATTTTGATCGAACTTGTAGTCCTTCAAGTGCCAAGTGTATAACAACTTCGGACCGAACCTCTTAAAACTCGTAATGAAATGATCGCACACTCTACTCACGTTAACAAGCCATCGAACTCGTAAGAAACCGTAACGGAAAGAAACCCTAACCTTACTTTTGACTGAAAAGGTCAGGACACCGGTGACGTCAAAAGGTTTAAACGACCGTATACCTCACGTCGTGATAGTGTCGTAGTAGAAACTCCTAAACTTCATCGAGTTGACCTTAAGGTAGTGGAGGTGATCGAAACAAGCATCATTACGAAAGATTCCGGGTGAACTGAAGTGTAAGGTCCTACAGACCGAGATCTACTCACTAGTGTGGTACCACTAATAGACCCAGCACTTCTAGAAAAAACATGTCAAGAAGACACATAAGAACGGTAGAGAAGAATTATAGAAGACGAAGACAATCCAGGTATGGTAAAGACAGGAAATAACTCGGATAGAAACGTACTTTACAAGTGAACCATAGAGATTAAAAGAACTTCTCTAGAGATCAGAAAGGGTAAGACAACAAAAGGAGATAAAGAAACGTAACTAACGACTTCTTCCGAAAGAATAGAGAAGAACGATAAGAAACCTTGAGACGTAAGTCTACGAGTATAGAAACGAAAAGAGGAAACGAAAAGCGAAGAGAAGAAAGTGTCGATAAACATTCCGGAGGGGTAAAACGAAAAAACGTAAAGAAAAGGTACCCCTACCAGAACTAGGGACAGAGGACATGTTACAGTACTTGGAGTAAGGTATCAAGTAGTCCGTGAGATACATAATCTAGATCCGGGAATTTAGATAAAGAGTGAAGGTGACATATTAGTATTCCCTAAACTAAATCCAGTATGGATTTACCAGATCGTCAAAAGGGATGAAAGAAGTTAAATTCAGACTTAAACCGTTATTCCTCAAGTAGTAGACTCGGTGTCAGTCGAGGGCCAGAACAAAAACGACTGACATATCTCGAAGAGGTAGAAACCGACGTTTCTTATATTAGTTAGACTAAAGTCACAACTGGCAGACCACTACAGGTACACATCTCAGAAGAGAACACAACAACCTTCTCCCACAAACGATACTGGTCACGTAAAAGAACCGTTTTGACATAATCAGAAACGGGACGAATCTATCATTATTATTTAATGGTAATATGGTGATTTTTTGGGAGAAGGACAAAGCGAAATTTTTTTTTATTAAAATAAATAGATAAAAACTGTCTAGACCCAGAAGTAACGACGCGTACCCGAAAGAGATCGACACCTACGAGAAGTAACACCACACACCCGAACAGTAACACCACCGAAGAGCGTCTTGTGTCCGACATCCGTCCGCCACAGTCTTCGACGTCGTACACCGAGTCGTCGACGTCGAGGACCCGACACCTCGTGTCCGAGTCATCAACACCGGGTGCCCGAATCAGCGGGGAACCGTACACCCTAGAAGGGTCTAGCCCCCAGTTTAAGTACAGAGGACGTTGCCGTCCCTCTAAGAAATGGTGACTCGGTGGTCCCCTCGGGGGGAAAGCGAAACTACTTCACAACTGACTTCTTTACTTAGGGTACAATTTCAATATCTCTCGAGAGTATACATAGGAGTAGACGACTTTTAATGATAAGATCCGGACTGAAATATATCAATGTTAAAATATATCAGGAAAAAAAGAGATAAAAAGTTGGAACCGGTCAATAGACACAAAACAACTTTGGATAGTAGACATATGAAATTTGTAAACGTAAAAGTAAAGTATATTTAATATAGAGTTATTTCAAATAAAATTTTTGATTTTGTCCGTTAAGGGACCACCGGGTCACCAATCCTAAGACCCGAAAGTGACGATACCGGGTCGAAGTTAGGGACCAGACCCTTGACTATAGGGTGTTCGGTGTACCGTACTGGTTTTGATGGTCAAGTCAAGTCAAGTCAGCGAGTCAGCACAGGTCGAGAAACACTGGGGTATTTGGCGTCGTGCGGTCCGGAGGGACAGGTAGTGGTTGAGGGCTTCAAATGGGTGTGAGTACAGGTAGCTCAGTCACTACGGTAGGTCGGTAGAGTAGGAGACAGCAGGGGAAGAGGAGGATGAGGGCTAGGGAGGGTCGTAGTCCCAGAAAAGGTCGCTCAGTTGAGAAGCGTACTCCACCGGTTTCATGACCTCAAAGTCGGAGTCGTAGTCAGGAAGGTCACTTGTGGGTCCTGACCAGAGGAGATCCTACGTGGTGCGCGGGGATCTTTTTTTTTGACCTTTTTAAGACAGAGAACGTAGTCATATATATTGGAGGTACGTACTTCGAGGTTATGAAACCGACGGACTGCGTTTCTCGGTGGAGTAACCTTTTCTGGGACTACACCCCTTTCTAACTTTTGTTTTCCTCTTCTCCCCTAGTCTCCTGTTCTACCAATATATAGACTGAGCCACCTGCACTTAGTGACTGAGTTACCTGTACTTAAACTCGTCTGAGGTCCTCTCTCGCCTCCTGTGGTCTCGGACCGTACGATGTCAGGTACCCCAGCGTTTCTCAGCCTGTGCTGAATCACTGACTTGTTGTCGCTATCCAATGTCCGATTACTTTCGTTGTGGGTATACGGGGGGAAAGTCGCATCCCCCCTTTGACACGCAGCAACGGAACTTCGGGGGACGGACGAAGGGACAACTAGTCAAAGAAAAGAAGGATCGAAACGGTGTGTACGTTATATCAGTTACATCAGAGTCGACGGAGACTCGAAATATATTTATCTTAGTATGACTTGCACACGAGGGCACTGAACGACAAAGACGAGTAATCAAAATTGTAAGTGGATACGAACATACATACCACCAATAATTGAAAATGATGTCTTATCACCCCGAAGGGACCACGGAGCCTACCGTTTCTTAGACGGACGTTGTGTCCTCTGGACCCAAACTGGGGTCGTAGTCCTTCTAGGGGACCTTTTCCTTTGCCGTTGGGTGAAGTCATAAGAACGGACCTTTTAAGGTACCTGTGTTTTCGGACGTCCGGTTATCAGGCACCCCACCCAGTGTTTCTCAGCCTGTGATGACTCGCTGATGGTGACAGTGACTTATCACAATGAAAGATCTTAGGCGGCAAGAGAACTCACGTATACCCGAGAAACGTCAGACCCCGAAAAGACTTGTAACGACGAGACTTATAAAAGCCAAAACATAACCGTTCCCTAGTACGACCCTACCTTGATGACCCAACACTCCATACCCGTGCAAGTTGAGTTGATCAATTACGGTCGACAAAGGTTTCACCGAATATGACTGAATGGAAAGGTGTTCGTCCGATTCTTAAGGAAAAAGAGGCGTAGGAACGACTGTAGATGACTAGTGCAAGATTTTGTGAAGACAGGTGAACCCAGAAATATTATTGTCGGTTGTGAATTACGAGTGAAGTCGACACCGTCCGGGACAAGACTCGTGAGACACACGGACTAGAGTAGAATAGGAGTGCTCTCCGGATCGACAATACTTACACAACAATAAACACTTGTTCTCTCGTTCAGAAACAGAAAGGGGAGACGGAGGGGAAGACAGACTCGGACCACCGGTGAGAGACACCGGTGAAGTGTACAAGGAAGAGGGTAGGACCCGTCCCGACCCAGGGTCGTGCCGGAATCAGGATGGGTCTCGGAAAGGAGGAGTCCGACAATAAGGGACAGCCAGGCGGAGTCGGCGGGACGGAGGACCCTGGCCTAGTCTGTGATATCCTAGGTCGCGGAACTGTTACCAACCGACATGTAGAGTGGTGCGGAGTGGAAGGGGAGCGAGGACCGGGACCACCTGGTAATGAGACCATGCCGACGGNNCCGGCGGGGGGGGGGGGGGGGGCGGAGGCTACTCTCATCTACCCCTAAACCCGAAACCCCCGTCAGTCAGTAGAGAACCTGTGAAATGCACGACCTCTTATAGGTCTGTCTTCTCCCTGGCGGGGAAAGAGGTACGGTCAGGGACACGGTTTATTGCGTCGGACCCTCGGGGCCGAAGTGGAGTGTGGTCGTCTGGGTGAGTCTACAGGACACCCACACACCCGGTCTTGGAGTGGGTCGTGACACCAAGACTCAGTTCCAGGGGGTGCCGACCGTGCCAAGAGAGGCGTCCTTAATCTGGGTGTCGACAACAATGACACCTTAAATAAGTCAAGTATCGTAGAAGACCACGGACAGGATATTGTCGTGTCACAGTCTCCGTCTCTCCTTTCTGGTGACGACTCTTTTGACTAGTCCCTCAAAGACCTGTCGACAAGGTCCGTCGTCTATGGTTGACTTGTTCACCTCTGACTAGTAAGAAATCGAAAGAAGAAAGGTTTCGTGAAACGATTAGTCTTTTGACCCCGAGTTTCTCCAGGGAGTTGAATGGGTTTTTAGTGTGTCATTTAATTCAGAGGGATCAATCGGGTCTTAGAAACTGACGTAGAGTCGAAGGTCTACTTGTCAAACCCCGAGGGTTAGGGTGATCGATTCACACCTTCCGACAGTCCCACTCCCACCAACCAACCGCTCCCTTCGTCCCGACCTCAGTCGGTCCAGTTTCCAGATCCAGAGAAGGAGTCTCGACCGCCTACTGTAGACGACGGAGGAGTTCCTCGGGACACGGGACGCCTCCCGACCGGGTGAGGGACCGTTCCGGCATGGGGGTGGACACTGACACGTCCGCTGTGGTGAGTTGACCTTTCTCGACCTGTCCACTCCCCCAGGACCTTACCCTTCACCTTGTCTCAATCTTCCTGGGTGGGGACCCTTGGACCTGACCCCCGCAGTGGAAGTTCCTGTGGACCCTCGGTGATTCGTAGGAGACTTGAGTCTCCGGTCGGGTCCGAGTCGCCCAGACGACCCCCATGGTTGTCCCTACGGTTTCGCCCGTGCCTATGACCCGTACGGACCTGTGGTTCCACCGGTCCCACCTTCCCGTCTGTTCTACCCTATGGTGTCTCATGGTCGGGACTCACTCCAGTTCGTCCCCAGACTAGACTGTCCCTTATCCTTTGGTCCCCCAAAAGTCGTCCAACTCTCGTCCCTGACACACCGTCCCCGCCCCTCCTCCGACTTCGAGGGCTGGGTCGAGCCAGGGAAGAGGTGTCGAGGGAGGACAAGAGACTTCGTAGACGGTGTCCCCTCCGCAGGGAGGAGTCACTCCCCGAGGCCCTCCGGGACTTGAGGATGTAGTCGGACTGACTCCTGTGGAGGAACCTGCTTCGGTTCCGGCTTTCGTCTGCCGCTTTCCCCTTGGTTCCGACGTCGTGGATCCCGGGGTAGAGTCGAGTCGGACTCGTTCGTGGACTCCGTTCCGACGTGCCTCACCCTCCCTCCCGACCCTGTGTCTCCGTATAGGTCCCAGGGTGGTCATAGGAGACAAGGAAGGGGAGAATCAGGATTCTTTAGTGAATTGGAGGAGGACCGTGCTACTGAACCGGACGTTGGAGATCAAGTTCAGATCTCGTCAATTCTTGTCCCGGTCCTGAGGTTTTTCTCTGGTCTACAGGGGACCCCAGACTGGGTCAGTCAAGGACTCAAACCCTAAAGGTCACAGTAGAGGACGGACAGCTCTCAGTAAAAGGTAGGGTGTTGAGGAGGGTGTTCCATCTTTTGGTGGTGGTCGTAGTTCCGCCTTCTTCATTGGTAAATTTCTTTTGACTGGTGTGGAGAATTCCACCTGACACCGGACCTTCCTTGTCCTTTCGTCTCCCCTATCCACCGAATTTGTCGTCGTCTTGGACCCGACCGGTCGAGGGTGGACTGGCGGTACGGTTCTCGTTCCGGAGACTGTCAGGTCCAGGAGGTGTAGGGGCAATTCGGGGAAGAGACCTGTCAGGATCGAGAGTCCAGACAAAGTAACACACCGAGTAGGAAACTTGGACTGATACGAAAAGACCGATGTCGTCAGAACGGTGGAACACCGGTTTACGTTTTACTGTGGTAGCCTCGGGTCGTGTGACTCCGCTCCAAGATCAGTGTAAGGGACCCGTCCCCGTAGTCTCCCACCACTCGGGAGCGAGGTGTTTCAGTTCCGGTGACGGCCATGGTTGAGGTCAGGAGGTAAAGGGACGACGGGTACTTTCCTTTCCCCTGACCGACTTCGACGATTCACTCGTCTCTCTTCTCCCTTCTTCCTTCCCCTCCCCTCCGGTGGAGATAACCCCTCCCCGGAGATAACGGGATGACCCAAGACTTCGATCTCACCTCCACCCTTGCCGAAATGGTCATAGTAGTTGTCCCAGAGTTAATTTCTAGACTAAATAAGTTCATAGACTTTTGTAAGATGTTACTTTTAGCAATAGTCTACGACGAACATGACACGATACCTGGTACGTGTATGACGGTATGACAAAAGTCTTCTGAACTTTACGGGTACTAACCATCAAATTTTTGACATGTGGACTACCTCTTCCTTCTGTTAAATTACAAAGTAGGTCTAGGTCTCCACGTCGTTTAATTTCCTGTCGAGGTTAACCGTTTGTCCATAGAGTACTACCAGAGGTTCTTCTTTGCCAACCGCTACCTGTCAAGTTTTCACGAAGAGGTTTTCCACCTACCAAGAAATTTTTCAAAGTCCAGCGTTGGGAACGTCTTCTGTGACTGCGGGTTGTGTGCCTAAGAGCCAGGTCCTTTGTACCCAGAAGGCCCAAGGTGCACCGACCCCTCGGGGATGGTTAGTACGAAGACACGACACTGATTCTCCCAGGAGACCTGGTCTGTCCCTCGTCCGACCCCGGCACGTGGCAGTCAGTATCACCTACCGTCACATCTTCTACTAGGTCTACTGGATCTACCCTTTCTTCGTTACAAATATCCAGGGAAGTGGTTCTCCCAGTTGTGTCCGAGGATGAGGTGGTTTGTTTTCACAGGATTGTTTCACGCGTGCCACCTGAAGGACCCCCGATCGGTTGCACGCTCGACGAACCCCCGAATATATTAAAGTGACTTTTGTTCTACAGAGGTCATCTTGGGTCCTGGTGGAACGACACGAGGGTTGCCTGGGACCTGTTCAGAGAGGAGGACGGTTTGTACGCTCCCGAACTCAATGTCTACACCTTTACTACCTCCTTTTCAGTTGACATGACGATCGTTCCCAATCTTGACCGTTGTGCACTTTTGTCTTGAGTGCAGTATGGGACAGTCGAAGCATAGTCTCGTCTCCAAGAGTTTGGACTGACAGGAACCGTTAGAAGACCCTAAAAATTTTTGTCTCTCTACGGATCCACGGTGGGGGGTCTCTAAGACTAAAGTAACCAGACCCGATCCCAGATATTGAAAATTTTATATTGAAACTCTACATTAAGTAACAAGTATTTCAAATGGAGAAATTTCATATATGTTAAGTCTCCAAAAAGCATATAAGTCTCAACACTTTTGTAAAATCTCGTAAAAACAATGGGACCTTTGTTGGATAAGGACAATAGTCAATGAAGGGTAAAGGGAAAGGTGGGGACAGGATTGCTGGTGATTAGATGAAGAATACGTATACCCAAACGGAGAAAACTTGTAAAGTGTATTTGTCTTAGTGTTGTACACCGGAAAACACAGACGTAAAAAAAGTGGATCGTAGTACAAAAGTTCCGGGTAGGTACAACCTCGGACAGGGTCATGAAGTCAGTAGAAATACCGGCTCATAAAATAGATCGGTAAACAGTCCACTACCGTTTACGTTTTTTAAAGGTAAACCCCCGACAATACTTATATACACAATTTACAAAGGGTCAAAAGTTATACGTCGGTCTCAACTCTTAACCTACGTCTTCAACTGTCACTCGGGACGTAAGTGAATGGTGTCCCTCTAGTGGGGTGTCACGTAGTGGGCTGTAGAATAATTATTCAGTTCTTTCCGGGAGGTCGGAGTCCTCAGAACCTTTTTGTCATCCGTTTAGTGTGTTACATTGATAGTCTCCCGAGGGGGACTTCTTGACTCTCGAGATCCTTTACTGTGTGGGACGACACCGTAAGAGTCACTGTGAGTGGTACTTGTTCCGTTTGCTACAGTATTTGGGAAGAAAGCACTCGAGGGTGCACGGCGGTATAAGAAGGAGCAGATAGACGTCCATCAACGACTTCATCTGCATGTCCTGTGGGCGCAACTAGTCCGTCTTGGACCTCGTTCCCTCCTGTTCGTGGTTTGCACTCGGCATCCGCACCTCCTGGGTCCTGACGGGGGTCGTACCAGATCGAGCCAGTCCCGACCGTCGACGTCAATTGGCACAGTACCCCTGTTTACTTTACTAGGTACTTTTGGGTGGATCCAGGAGTCACCCCGACGGGTGAACCAACACAATCTCCTTTTTTTTTTGTTGGAGAAAAATCAACTAGTCGTTCGTATACATTCAAGAGGATAGGGGAACTTCATTCTGTCTTCCGACTACTTGTTAGGGTTTATCCTGGTCAAAGACTACCGGAGGTCCATCGACGTCGAGCCCTTCCCCCCACCGGTACCTTTTCTGGGTACACTTCGACGACGAAGGACCGGATCAGCCCGTTCGTTACCGTACCATTTCGTCGCGGACTATTAAGGGTTGCCTTCTGTTAAAGACTCACAAGTGACCGTCGATGACGAGAACTACGTCTCTACTTGTACCGTCACGGTTGGCGGTCGAGTGGTAGACACCCCCCGTTTTCGTTGTCAGTCTCACCTGACTTTGGTCTCCCAAGTCTTTCCAGAAACTGGGGACAGTGTATACTAGATTGACCACGTCCTTAGGCTTAGGACTCTTCTCACTGTGGCGTGACACGAGGTGACTAGCGAACCGCGACGTCGACGCATTTTCGCCATAAGTATTTCCCTAGTTTTAACGTGGATTAGAATGCCGCCTGGTATACGGAATCCGGTGTGGGGAGACTTCCGACGTCACCTTTTACGTTTCTCTTGTCCAAGGAGGACAAGACACCTACTTCACACTCGACGACGTCCCGTACCATCCCGTCACACTCCTATCCTCACATTTAGGAACACGTTCCGCTCCCCCACACGATATCTGGACTCCGATAGACTCGTTTCACTCCAACTGCGTCCCATTCTCATCAGTGACACCCGAAAGAGTCCGACCTTTCTTGTCCTCAACCCTCTGACCAAATCAGGACAAAGTCCTGTAGTCATGTTTATTTCAAACTCCTGTCCCTGACTCTTTTGCCGACTTACCCCTCCGTTCTTCGGGGTTTCCGAAGCGCGGATTCACGAACCCTCTTGGTATCCAGGTCGTTGGCTTCGTCCCTCAGTCCTTCTTGTCCACCAAAAAGAACCTACAGTGCGTTTGATGTCAGGAACCGAGTCGATACAGTACCGGCGTAGGAATAGACGATGATCTTTAGACCCCT
Source organism: Capra ibex (assembly GCA_006410555.1). Lineage (NCBI taxonomy): Eukaryota > Metazoa > Chordata > Mammalia > Artiodactyla > Bovidae > Capra > Capra ibex. The sequence goes on along the minus strand of SJYO01000233.1, from coordinate 3,055,743 downwards.
GGGTCGGTTACACCGGTGCAGGGAGACCGTCCTCAAAGTAAAACCTGTCCGACTCAATCACCGAGGACTGTCTCGGACGATTACCCTGAGTCTTACAGTCACCCCGAGTCGATGATTCGAGTAAATCTCAGAGGATGAGATTCACACCAACGAGTTACTCTGCTCTTTCCCTTTATGTTCACTTTCTCTGTGTCCCACTGTCCCTCTCTCTTTTACCGACTGTGACCCGGACGGACGGTTCCCAGTGTACGATTCATCTTTCACTTCAGTATCTTTGTGTCATAAATTTACAGACCACCAGTTCCTTTCCTGACCTTCAGAGGTGTGACTCTAAATTCCTATCCGTAGTTAAGATATAACATTTGTCCTCTCTTGGTGTGTCGTTTACATACCCGTTTCTCTGTTCGGACGACCTAACCCCGCCTCCGCCCACACACATACACACACACACAGCCCCACACACACAAGCAACGAGCAACACAGGTTGAGAAACGCTGTGGTACCTGATATTGGATGGTCGGAGGAGACAGGTACCCTCAGAAGTCCATTCTTGTAACCTCACTCAATGGTAAAGGGAGAGGGCCCCTAGAAGGGTTGGGTCCCTGACTTGAGCGTAGAGGACGTGACCGTCCGCCCAAGAAATGGTGACTCGGTGGTCCCTTGGGACTGATCGCACTCAGAAACGAAATAATAAGGGTCTAACCCACTGAAGTCTCTATAGGGGGTCCCGAGGACATTCTGTTCTGTCCACGTCCCCCAAGTTTGGTGACAATGGGAGAGAATCTTTTCGCTAGACCCCTTCTGTCCTCTGATGAAAAAACCGAAAAGCTAACGGAAGACGGTAGAGACCGGTAAAAGGACCATAGACGGAAAAAAAGAGTATCATTCGAGTTTACCCCACTGGTTGTAAGATTTTTACACCAGACATAGAGGTATGGTGATGGTGGGACTCTTCTGGAGATACTTGGGGTCCAGGACGGACGTAGAGTAGTAGGAGTCACTCAGGAGTAGTTTACAGGTGAGACAGTTCTCACTCAACTTCCTATTTCGGATACCAAAGGAACCTGTTTATCAAACGAGTCGTAGTATTTAGTTTTTGGGAGAAATCGACCCTCTCTCTTGACATGTAAGGAAAAGCCAATGGAAGACTCTTTTGTCGGTTGAGTTTACTCAAACTGTACTAAAGTGTGAAAAGTGGGGTCTCATTCCTTTATTCTGTACACTAGTGTTGATTGTGTAGATACACCAAAAGGTTACAACTCATGACTGGCAAACAAAAGGGACACACTTTTCTCTTTTCCGGTCTCTAAACGGAGAGGTAAAGACGGTATTGAACGGGTGTTGAGGGTAGAATTCTGTTAAGGGTGTTTAGAAAATTTTAGTTGGACCACCCGTACGTCACTGAAGAATTGTTCGACTCGCTACTGGTCCCCGACCACAGTTTACGACGGTGACCGGTGCCCACGTGTTATCTCCTTCTTCCTGGGCTAGAGGATGAAAGAGCGACGGAAATTTTACATCCCTGGACCCCGAAGGCACCGTCAGGTCACCAATTCACGAAGGTGACGTCCCCTGTGCTCAAACTAGGGACCAGACCCTTGATTCTAAGACGTACGGCACACTGTTCCGGTTTTTTTTCATCCTTGGATTTTGTTGAAGACGGTTTCGGTTCTAAGTCCTGTAGGTCGTGTCACGTGTTCCCTCACTAGCAGTCCATGTCCTCGAGAAGGTGGAGGGTTTAAACGGATCTGTTGTTTCCGGTACAGTCTTGATCTACGGACAATGGTTGTCCGTTATATCGTTGGAGAACGTACTCCAGTGATGCCTGGGTACTTACTTATTCGATTGGGTCTAGAAGCATTTCCATTGCACGGACTGGGCTCTATAAGGGTCCGGACAACTTGACTCCTCACGACGTAGTCTGGGTCCTCCCGGAAGTACCCCGGTCAAAAAACGAAATCAATAATGTGTGTGTGTGTCTTTGGATTTTTATGTTTTTTCTGGGTTCTGAATGGGACGATAAGGGTTCTTTGGAGCGTTGCCGTTGTGAGGGGTTTACTGTGGATCCTGGTGTCGTTACTAGACAGCCTTGGTCATCTAGTGTAGATTTTTAAGTAGGACATCTTTTTTTGTCTCTTACGTACGTAATAGACCTCCCCCGTGGTGTTCTCTCGGAAAGCATAGTCCACTCCTTGTTTTAGAAAGACGATTTGAGTAGAAGGTCTCTTTAAAGGGGGGTTTCGTTACCATGAACCAAGAGGTTAGAGGCGTAGAAGAAGAATATGATTTAACACCATTTTTTTCACTATGTATAAATGAATAGAACCCTGCAGGGACCACCGAGTCTGTCATTTCTTAGACGGACATTACGTCCTCCGTATTCTCTGCACCCAAACTAGGGACCCAGCCCTTCTAGGGGACCTTTTCCTTTACCGCTGGGTGAGGTCATAAGAACGGACCCTTCAGAGTACCTATCTCCTCGGATCACCCGAGGTCAGGTACTCCAGTCTCACTCTCTCAAGAACATTGTGCACTCCTTGTTCAAATCGTCTTTTCGAGGGACGATTTGAGAAGAAGGTCTCTTTAAAAGAGGGTTCTGTTACCAAAACCAAGAGCTTAAGAAGAACATGATTTGACACGAAATTTTTTTTCTACTATATAAATGAATTCACTACCGAAGGTCCCACAACACGAGATCTATTTTTAAAATCTTTTTAGTAAATGGAAAAAAGGGGGTCTTCGATGTTTTTACTTTAGCGACACTGTCAATGACTCGATGACCGGTCAATAGACTGGACCCCTATGGACCTGTCTGATCGGTGTCCGCCTTCCCGACTGACACTTGGCTAAGTGATGGTGAAGGGGTGTGTTCCTTAAGATCCAGTCAGTGCTTCCTCCTCCGACTTAATCTTTGGTTTCACTTCTTCCACGGTCGTGTAGATTAAAAGTATGTCCTTGTACCTTCTAAGTCCAAAGACTGGAAGGGACCTGGCGTCTTTGGTCAGGAATGTGTTTCTTTCGTTCGGTACTGTGTCGTTTAGTCCCTCCAAAGTGCCGTCGACCCGTCCTGTTCCCGTGAAAGTCCTTCACGGAGGGTAAGTGGGGGCGGGGGAATGTCTTGGGGTCCTTTTGGATAAAGTAGTAAGGTTTTTTTTTTTTTTCCCTTTCTGACGTCCATGTTGTTAGAAAAGTCCGGTTGACCTTAGTTCGATACACGTTATCAAGGAAGGGGTGGTACCTCGTCTCCACCCCTTCGCGAGTGTGAGTCTAGAAGACTTACGTACACTGGTGATTCCTGTAGAACTTCAAGGGGTTGGTAAGGAGTGTGTGTAAACCACCACAGAGAAGCTGGGTATGAGGGGTGGTGTGTGTACGTGATTGCGAGTGGGGACTTTCCACCAGAGTCAGAGGGGAGAATTGAGAGTGTGAATAATCCCATAAGTCAAAAGAGTAAACTGTCCTTTCGTTACCGTCGAGTGGAAACCACTCGGAGTGATACACGATTCGTGAAATTGCGTCGTCCATGGGGTGGAGTCTCAAAAAAAACTCTGAGTTCACTCTACTATGTGTCTCTCTTGGCCTGTGTATCATTCATAAGTTATCTGCAGACGAGACCAATGACGAGGACGGTTGCTGCGACCATGTTGTAGTCAGTGAATGAGTTCTAGGACGACCGTGATTTTCTGCCTCTACCTTAGCTTGAGTCGAGTCAGAACGGCAAGTCCGTCGCTGGACGGACTCCCCTGTTGAGGAGGTGGGGAGGAGCGCCGAAGGGCTCACTGGGTCCGCTAAAGTGGGAAGCTGGTGAGACACTACTCGGGGCTCGGACTGTCGACCCGGGCGCGTCAAGCGGGGCGGTAGGAACCCGGTGGGCGGGGCGGTGGGGCTTGTGAGCCGGTCCGGGCCTGGCCCCGTCCCCGTCCCCGTCCTAGCCCGGACAGGAAAGCAGGGGCTCAGGGTCGACCGAGGAGCTTGCACGCGGGGGCGATCCGGGGTGGCGTGGAACAGAAGGGTCCGGCGCAGCGAGGCGTCGTGGAACGAGGTTTGTCTCTGAAACTCCCGGGGCAACCGGTCGACGCCGACTCTGCCGAGGAGGAAGGCGGCGGGCGGCGAGTAGGAGGGCAGCGCGGCGGGCCCGGCCCGGACCCCGCGCGCCCGGCTAGATTTTCCCCAGCCCCAGCGCCCAGTGCCTCGCGCCCAGCCGCCACCGCCGCTGTCGCTGTCCGAGTCGCCTAGCCAAGTCGCCGCGGGGAGGCCGTCGGACGTGAACCGGTTTGTGGGCCCGAGACAACCGAGCCATCTCTGGTTCGCGCGCCTTCCGCCTCGGTGCGTCGCGGCGCGCAGGAGGAGGGCGTCTGCACGTATGCGTCGGTTAGTCGCCGGCGCGTCGACAGGCTTGCGTCCTGTTCTGCGGCGAAGCCGCGTTCGCATGATACGCGCCCCTGCACTGCCGTTCGAAGGCGACTGGGGCGTCATTCCACTCTCCCTTCCCTGTTAGAACCATTGCTACTGCGGTACTCGCGGTCCTCCGCGTCGCCTTCGTATTCTTGCTACAGTGGCTCCTTCCGCTCCAATTTGTCCTCGAAGTAGGTCAGGCGGTGTCGAACAGGGAGCTCGTCGCCCCGTCTTGTGCCGGGACGGAATGGGCTCCGCAGGAAACCTCGGGTTCGGAACGAGGGGCCCCCGGGGTTCAACGGGGAGTCCCAAATCGGGAACGAACAAAAGGGGCTTGGAACGTTCAGGGCATCCTGGAACAAGTTTTTCAAGTAACAAAACACATCATCATTGAAATCACAGAGATTTACGGATCGCAGGAGAAAACTGTCTACACTCGGGACTCTAGGTTTCTCCCCTTTACTAAAAGATTCCGAAAGCTCGCACAACCTTGGTCGACTCCTGAGGAGTCCCCTCTTTCCACCGTAGTCTTATAGACTCGTAAGAAGGTCGCTCGCACAGGAACGATGCGCGAACCAATCACCAAGTGTTCACACCAAGACCTGGTCGTCGTCCACGTAATGGACCCTTAAACTAATCTCTAAGACTAAGAGTCTAGGGTGAGTCTGGGTAACTTAGTCTTTAAGACCCCACCCCGGGTATTAGTCAAAGTCGGTCGGGCGGTCCACCACGGGACGCGTGTGACACGTTTCATTGTTCCGCGTACTCAGGACACACCATCCAAATATCTCCGTTTCATTGGACGAGACTTGGTGAGTCGATCATAGACCCAGACAGACTAAAGTTTTAGACGTGGGACCCCTCAAAGGACGTCCAGGTCACCAATCTTGAGCTATACGAAAGAGAGGGCACCTTAAACCAAGTTAAGGACCATGGACTTTTTTCTGGGGCGTTTGGTCTCCCCGCGGTCTCTACTATGACGTTGTCTGTAATGAAACAGGAGTGGACCACCATACCGGTATATGGACTGTACCCACATGTGGAAAGCAGGATTGAAAGTGTAATAGTCGGGAGGGAGGAGACTTGGTAGAGGGGATACGTTTGGATCTCATTTCGGATTGGTCGAGTGAGGTCAAACCTGTACGTAGTGACTATATTTTGGATAAAATGTCTGAGGACTACCGTACGTCACGACCTCTGTCTAGTAAGATAGGGTCTTACAACCTTCTTATGGACCGGACCTCGGTTTCTGTCTTTTTCAATTCAAAAATCGGACGACCCAGATCACCGTCTCCTAACATTACCCCTTAGACTACACCCGACAATCCCTTGACTTGAACCTCCCTTCTCATCCTCAATTCTTCTCCTTCTCCCTCCCCTTTCCTCCTCTCATAAGGTCCTCTACTTTGGTGCAGACGATAACCACTCCTTATGTAGGTGTTCAATCCCAGCCTTCCCCTCTGAGCACGACTTATTCCAAGAAGGTCAAAATAACTTTTCACTACACGTAGTGACACATTCGAATTCCAGGTGCCGTACTACCAAACTAAAATGCATATAAAACTCTACAAATGGTCTCATCCTAGCCGATTGTGGGTGGAAGACTCTATCTATCTTATTTCTCTCTTCTTTCTGTTTATACCTTTTCCTTTTTCTTTTAGACACTACTCTTGAGAATCCTAAATGAGAAAAAAAATTAAATTTTTAATAAATACATACATAAAAACCGACGTGACCCAGAGGTAACGACTCGAACCCGAAAGAGATTAACGTCGTTCACCCTCGTCGAGAGATCAACATCTCGTACCCGAAGAATAACTCCATCGAAGAGAACAAGGTGTCGTACCCGAGAGCCCGGTGTACCCGAGTCGTCAACACCGTGCACCCGAATCAACGGTCCGTCCATCTTAGAAGGACCTCGTCCCTGACTTGGACAAAGGGGACATAACCGCCTACCTAAAAATTGGTGACCGGGGGGTCTTTTCAGGTTTTAAAGTGGTATAAAGTCACACATCGAGACACTGGGTCACGCCATGTAAACGACCACCAGCGTAGGTAAAAGTCTTGTGAAAGTAGTATGTTTTGACTTTGAGCCACGAGTGATTTGATAATTGAGGGATGAGAGGGAAGGGGAGTTGTGCACCGTTAATGGCAAGATGAAACACAGAGACTTAAACTGACTCAAGGGGCACTTCTCCCATTAACGTCGTAGACAGAAAAAGATGAGCGACTAAAGGGAATCGTGATGTAGAAGTTCCGAGTAGACACAGTATCGTACGGTCGTAAAGGAAAACATTCCAACTTACTATTGAAAGAATTTACAGGTGTGACATATGTAAGACAAATAGGTGAATAGACAACTCCCTATGAACCCGACGGAGGTGGAAGAACGATAACACTTATTATGATGTTACTTATTCACATGTTTCGTAGACAAGTTCAGAGACGAAAGTTAAGAAGACCCATATATGAGTCTCACCTTAACGACTTAGTATAGTATGACGGAAATTAAAAAACTTAATAACGGTATGATAAAAGGTAAGGGTGGTGCTTATGTGTTCTCAGGGTTAAAGAGATGTAAGAGTAGTTGTGAACAAAAAAATTTGTCAGTTGGATTACTCACATTTCACCCTAGAGTAACACAAAACTAAACTTAACACTACAGTTCGTAGAAAAGCGAACGAACGACTGGTAGACAAATAGAGAAAACCTCTTTACAGGTAAGGTTATGAAACGGATAAAAACTCAGATCAGAAAACCCAAAAACAACAACTGAAGATCCCCAAAATACATATCTGATCTATAATTAGGGAATACACATTAAACGTTTATTTCACGTTAAACAGATTAAAAAACTAGCAACAACCACAATACAAGTTCTTTAGTAACAGTCAGGATACAGTAGTTCAAAATGGTACAAGAGAAAATATCAAAATCGAGAATGCAAATCCAGAAACCAGATAAAACTCAATTAAAAATCAATAAGAAAACGTACACCTATAGGTCAAAAGGGTCGTGGTAAACAATCTGACAGGAAAGTGGTGACTTACCAAAACCGTAGTAGTAAACTGGTATATACGCTCCCAAATATAGTCCCGACAGATGAAATAGGGTAACCAGACAAACAGACAGAAATACGGTCACGGTGAGAAAACTAATGATATCGAAACCATTCGAAACTATAGTCCTTCACATTCAGGAGGAGGAAACAATAAAAAGTTCAAAAAAGTGAATAACCTATCTATAGGGATCTATTAGGTATACTTAAAATCTTACTCAAAAAGATAAAGACGGTTTTTTTCTTTTTTTCCGTAACCCTAAAACTATCTCTTACGTCACTAAGACATCTAACGAAACATCATTGTTATAGTTCAGAAGATTAGGTACTCGTACTTTACCAAAAGGCAAATAAACATATAGAAAATTAAAGTAAGTCACTACAAAACATCAAAAAACTGTACATTCAGAAAGTGAATGAACCAATTAAGGATTCATTACATAAGAAAAACTACGATAACATTCACCTTAATAAAAGAATTAAATGAAAAACCTAAAATTTTCATTAAAAATAAATAAATACCGACACGACCCAGAAGCAACGGCACGTGAAAAGAGATCAACGCCGTTCGTCCAAAGAGTAACGCCGCCGAAGAGAACAACGTCTCGTGGTCGCGATCCCGTGTCCGAGTCGTCAACACCGTGTGTCCGAATCATCGAGACGCCGTGCGTCTTGGAAGGATCTCGTCCCTACCTTGGACGCAGAGGACGTAACCGTCCGTCTAAGAGATGGTGACTCGGTGGTCCCTTCGGGGAGGAAAAGCCTATAGAGTAACTTCTCTTTATCGACTAAAAACATAGAATATTGTAACGACTTAGGGACATAATCAAATTGTCAAAAAGACACAGATCTTAGAAATCCCAAAAGATGTATAACTAGTATGGTATACGTCTCTATTGATAAAGAAGGGGGACGACGACGACGACGATTCAGCGAAGTCAGTACAGGCTGACACAATGGGGTCTCTACCGTCCGGTGGTCCGAGGGGGCAGGGACCCTAAGAGGTCCGTTCTTGTGACCTCACCCAACGGTAAAGGAAGAGGTCACGTACTTTCACTTTTCACTTTCACTTCATCGAGTCAACACAGATTGAAGACCGTTGGGGTACCTGACGTCGGATGGTCCGGGCAGATACAATAAACGGTCCGCTCTCATGACCTCACCCAACGGTAACGGAAGAGGAAAAGAAGGGGGATTCTTCTCAATTAAGAAATATACAGTATAACATAGTATATAACTTCGAGACTAACCTTGGGGTTCTAAGTGATGTAGATAGAAATGTCCCCTCCTGTCACAGTGTCTTTCAAAATAAACCTTTCGACGAATCTAGAACGTCAGGTCGGGTTCCAGTGAACCAATTCAATCTCCAGGTTGTCCGTAGAATTTGGAGTAAACACAAGGAGGAGAATAGAAAGACACGACACGATCAGAGAGTCGCCACAAACTGAGAAGCACTGGGTACCTAACATCGGGTGGTCCGAGGAGACAGGTACCTCTAAGAGGTCCGTTCTTATGACCTCACCCAACGGTACGGGAAGAGGTCCCCTAGAAGGGTTGACTCCCTGACTTGGGTCTAGAGGGCATAACGTCCGCCTAAGAGATGACAGACTCGGTGGTCTCTTCGAGTTCTTATGACCTCACCCATCGGATAGGGAAGAGACCTCCTAGAAGGGTCGGGTCCCTAACTTGGGCCCAGAGGACGTAATATCCTAAGAATTGGACGACTCGATAGTCCCTTCGGGGAATCGGAAGATCCTCGTCTCTTTCGGTTCGACCGTCGCACGTTACAGAAACGGATCTTTCGTAAGTACCGTGGCTCTGACCAAGGGAAAGAAGGAAAGTGGGTTTCGAAAGGAATAGAATCCTTCACCCCTTAAACCGACTTTGGGTCACCTAGGTAGACCAATTTTATTTGCAGAACCCACCAGATTCTACCTTTTCTTGAACTACTTCTCAGTCTAAACCTTCCTCTTTAAAACCGAAACACTCCAACAAAAAAAAAAAAAAAAAAAAATCGTGGTCAATTTACATACAGTGAGAACCCTGGCTCACAAGAGAATCAACTTACGGGGACATGGTGACGGTCGACGAACATCGTCCCAAACCTCCTTCCACACGAGACTCCCCGTTCTAACACCGGAGTCTTTGTCTACCTTAGTGTCTTTGGTCCACGGGACCAACCCCTATTTCGATTTCTCGACACTTCTCTCGTGACCAACACTTGATCTCCGGGCTCAAAGAAGAAAATCGGACTTTCTTTATAAGATGATCGAAAAAACTCGGGAACGCACACACGTCCGATTCAGCGAAGTCAACACAGACTGAGAAACGTTGTGATGTCTTGACATCGGACAGGTACCCTAAGAGGGCCGTTTTTATGACCTCATCTAACGGTACGGGAGGAGTCCTCCTAGAAGGGTCGGGTCCCTAGCTTGGGTACAGAGAAGACAGGGGACGCACCCGTCCGGCCAAGAAATGGTGATCACGGCGGACCCTTCGGGTGACTAGGGAATGGTCCTCTGTCGAAATGATTTACAAAATGTATGTAAACAAAAAGAGGGTTTCGACCGACTCTAGAATCAGTAATATGACTTGAGGAGAGGACATTTGTCATCAGGAAGGGAATAGGTCTCATACACAAGGTTCTGGAAGTCACCTACGGACTTTGACACATATAGGATCCATATACAAAAGGGATACACATGTATGGATACTATTCCAAATTAAATATTTGGTCCATGTCATTCTCGTATAGACTTAACGGTTGTAGTGATAGCAACATGAAACCCCGGTGGTAATTTTTTATTCCCACTGAACTTGTGTTCGTGTCTTCATATCGTTGTCACCTAGACTATTGACTCGTCCGAGGACTCATCGTCCACCCCACTCATATGTCGTACTTGTCCTATGTCCCCACTAAGTCTAAGGTCCGGACCTCCCACCCTCTAAAGTAATACGATGAGTCTTGTCGTACACTAAATTTTGAGTACTTGACAAAGAAAGACCGTAAAAGGTCAATTATAAAAGTCTGGTTCCAACTGGTACCCATTTAATTACACCTTTCACTTTGATACCCACCCTCTAATGACATGGAAATGAATTTCTTACACCTAATGAATACATTACTTTTACTGGTAGAGTTCTTCCGATGTGAATTGGAAGTCCGGTAATATCGAAGCTCTTCAGTTTACCAGAAGCCCCTGATGAACCACCATCGGAAGAATGGCACATTGAAACTTCCTCCTATACGACAGAAGGGTTGGGTCGTCAAAGGACCCCTTTGGTCTTGGGACTAATATTTACTAGCCCAGGGACCTCGTCGTCGTTCTCTTAGAAGAAACCGTAGTGACTTCCCACGTCTAAGGACCTGAGAGACCCCCATTCGAGAGAACTACGTATTCCTGACGAAGAGACCCAGTAGTCAGGGTCAAGACGGTGAATCTTCGACACACCATAACCCGTTCAATGAAATTAACAAGACATAAGGAGAGTCGGGACACGGCTTTTCGGTCTATTGTTGATAAAGTAAGAGGTTTTTCTACTCATAATGACAAGGAAAGATAACTACTCCTTTGACTTCGAACCTTCACCATCTGGCTTAACGGACACCAGTGTTGTCGATTAATTCACTGTCTCGGTCTTGAACATGGGTCCGAATCTAGTCTCCTTACGAAACCTTTTGTCATTGCGACCATCATCACTGCTAATGCAGGTGTGGAGGGCTCAAATAAGAGATTTCAAGCTCCCCGATTGTATCTTTCCAATGTCGGTGTGGTTCCGTATGAACCGGGGAGAAGAGACCCTCGAAAGTGTAAACGTCGAAGGTTTGAGTTCACAGGAAAATGTTAGGTCTCAGGATTTAACATGGGACTTTCGCAATTCAGAGAGTCCGTACAGACTGAGAAACGTTGGGACACCCGACATGGGGTGGTCCGAGGAGACAGGTACCCTAAAGGGTCCGTTCTTATGACCCCACCCATCTGTAAAGGAAGAAGTCCCCTAGAAGGATTGGGTCCCTAGTTTGGGCTCAGAGGATGTGACGTTCGTCCAAGAAATGGTGACTCGGTGGTCCCTTCGGGGACTCAGGAAGGTCGTACAAGAATAAGACGGTTTGGGATCCGGATTGACAGGTCGAACTCCCTATGACTGTCCCTTCACCCTTTTGGTCCTGGGACCTATTTACCTCGACCCCGTGACATTAGACCCCTTGAACTCGTCCCTCCGAGGTAAAGGTTTAGGGACTATTGACTGGATACCATCTCTAATCTGCAGGAGGTGGATTCATGTAGATCCACATGACCCCTCTTTGGTCTTCTTCGGTTAAACCAAGTTACTCTCTTTGAAGATCACGAATCGAGTTTGGTGCAATCTATCGACCTACGGTCGTCCGTCATTTGGTAGGTAGTAATCAAATGTATTCTCTCCCTGACTGAAGTCCCACTGGAATTGTGGTTGTCTCCGAACTTAAGTATGGGACCAAAGTGAGGTGTCATCGACACATTCAAACCCGTCCATTGAATTGTTTAGGGTAAAGAAATCGATACTCTTCCCGTAGAGTAAAAGACCACCTACAATTCACACATGTTCTCAATTACAAACCCGACGATTCATTAAAGTAATATTGTCTTTACGTTGCGGGTCGATCGAATACGTTTTTCCCCTTAAATGAGTGAATGTATTATCCCTTAAAGTCTCTACCACGACCAAAATCTGTACTGATCTCAGGTATAATAGTGGAGACGAAGAAAGACACGACCGAAGTGTGACAGCGGTGTGAGGAAGGAGTAATCCTCTCGCCCTCCTGTTTCGACGGTCGAGGGATAGAGGAATGTCGTGTCGTAGGGGTTTCACCCTGAAAACTGGGGTCCCTTCCGACCAGGTCGAACCCTAGGTCTACGAGGGACATGTGACACTAGTTTCATATGTCCTTAAGGGACTACCGGGTCATCAATTCTTGGACGAACGGTTACGTCCCCAACACCCTTACTAGGGACCAGGCTCTTCTAAGGTGTACGACCTCTTGATTCGGACACCCAGTGTTGATGGTTTCAGAAGTGTGATGTCGTTCTCTTCGGGAAGGTCACTATTTATTCACAGACGTAGCGTTGATCTCTCATCGATGACGATCGACGTTGGTCTCTTTCGGGAGCACGTCGTTACTTCTGGGTCGTGTTGGGGTTTATTTATTCATTAATTTTTCTCTTATACCTTACGTCAACCCCGGATCCCTTGTCTTTGTGTCTCATGTCCTGTGAATCGTCGTCGATGATCTCTCCCACTTTCTCGGCTCCGTCCCGTTCTCGAGTCGGTGACGGGGCGGAGGTCCGCCCGGGTCCCGGTGTCCCTTAGTAGAAAGACGAAACTTTTTGTTTCTGTTTTTGTTTTTCTGTTGAAATAAACTGTTTTCTGTTTTTGTTCAATAAATGTCATCAAAAAACGAGTCTATTAAGTTGCCCTATTGACACGAAGAGGAGGTCCGAAGAGAATGTTGGTCTGGTTCGTCTCGGACGGGGTGGGGGTCGGAGGGGTAGCACATGTTCCCCCCTTACGGTTGGTCTTAAGTCGTCGTTCCGAGGGAGTGGGGAATGACGGGAGATAACGAGTCACGTGACACCCTTCCGTTTCACGGGGGTGGGGGTCGGGTTATGTGAAGGTCTCAAGGAACGATATTCAAATCGTTGTCAGTGCGGTCTGGACCCGTGTGTCTGTGCCCCACCCCACCGTCTCCGGTCCGTTCGTCGTCGGAGGTGATTGGGACTTCGACGGTACAAGTAAGAAGGGGTCGCCCCGGAGTCCTCCCACTCCCAGGGACTAGGGGGACCTTGTGCGTTCCTCTCCCGGGTCTCTCCTCTCCTCCGCCTTCTCTCTCGGATCTTCTGAGCGGACGTTTGTCTCTTTCTCGAGGGAGAGAATTTATTGGTTAGGGGTAAGGATGTCTACCCACCCGGTTCGGTGAGTCTTCAACCCCTCGGAGGGACTTCAGAAGTCCTTTGGTAGGGTCTTCCTATCTTGTGTACGACGGAAAGAGGACCGGTCCGGGTGGGATCAGTCGGTTGTGGGTCCTTGACACGAGGACACGTGTTGGACCGTTGAAGTCCTTTGCTGTCCGACTCATAGGACTGGACTGAAAACCGGGTGATTGTTACAATGAGTATTGTTTTTATAAAGTCGATTATTGGATCCTAATCACAAAGAATCCTATATGATCTTCTACCCCCATATAACGACAACTTACGATAGTCGTTGCTTTGTCGGTTTTTTTTTTTCCCCCCCCCCCTCCTCTTCTTCCTTCCTCTTCTTCTGAATTGACTAGAAAGAGTGACACTGCAAGTCCCGTCCCCGAAGACGTCGAGGCTAAATTTCTTTCCACGTTGTTTCTCTGTGAGTGTCTCTGGTCCGAAGTATTGACCGAAGATCGGGGTCGGAGAGGGTTCCGTCCAGGCGTCCGTCGTCCCCCGTGGTAGGGTACAAAGGAGGCCCTTGTCAGAGGCCGGTGGTAGTACCCTTTTCGACGGGTGAATTCCCGAAGGACTGGTCATCTACCGAGTGAAGAGAGGTTCGTCCTCGATGTCCCTTGAAAAACTGTAATGTCGGGGTGATTCGGTTCAAGGATCTTCCTTAAGTTTTGAGTCCGGTACCCCACTTCGAAAGTTCCTATTTCTTCCTCTTTTCTAATTTCTCCCTTTATTTTTTTGTTTGGTGGGGTGACGGAGTCAGATCGAATGGAGGGGGTGGGGGGGTGGTATGTCATGTTTGTTTTTGTTTGGTTTTTGTTTTGGTTTTTGTGGAGACAAAAGTAGGAGGAAGAGACGAGACGTGCATCTTCCAAACCAGCCTAAGAGACGATCTGGGGGAGACCACACCGAACTAGGGGAAGACACGTACTGCGTCTTTTCGACTTCGGGTACTTTCACAAAGACGATAAAAAAAACAACCCCCCCCTCCGCCCCTGGTTTGGTTGTTGTTTTGTTGGTAAACCTTTAAACGTCTCTAAATCTACCAGGGGGTTTACTTTTATGAGGAAGGAACATTTTGTTAGGGGTCAACGTCACCACTTGATCAGGGTCGAGTAGTCCGTTACGTGAGAGTAAGGGGTGTGGCCCAAATTGATGCGGACAAGTACGTTTGGTGTCGTTTCTCCCTTTTTATTTGTATTTCAAACCGTTTTTGGATTTGTAGGTTGACCTGAGCCAAGACAATGTAGACTAGTCATGGAGAAAAGAAGACAAGTGTGAATACTTGGACCTTACAGGTGTGAACCGAATTGTTTTTCTCCGGGACGGTCCCCGTTGAACCTGGGTCGTGTCCAGACTTGCTCCGGCCAAAGGGCACGGGTCGGATCCTTTCGTCCGACCTTGTTTCCGCAGGACCCCAAGAGACTTCGTCGTCGTCGTCGTCGTCGTCGTGGTGCGGACAGAGGGTACAGAACCAGAGCAGTGGCTCGTCCGGATCTCTTTGCCGTCTCAGTCGTCTCTCCAGGGCAGTGTCGCGTCACTGTGGTCGACCACAGAAGGACGACTTCTGGAGACCTGTCTCCTCTACTAGGACTACAAACCGTCACTAGGTTTCTTTTGGGAGACACCCTTCCCCTTGGTCTTACCTTTGGGTCCTGTCGCCCGAGCTTGGAACTCGTGGGGACGACCGTCTACGGATGAACCCCAAAAGTCCCTGATTCCGTTACCCTCACGCGTCGTTCCGTCCACTGCCCAAGACGACGAAGACCTCGAGGTAGAGACGTCGGGAGACCTCGCGGTGGAGGTGGTCGTCGACCTTCGGCGACTTCAGGAGGAACAGGACGAGGCCCCCACACCCGCCCCCACACAACTTCTCAGGCGGGCACCCCGAAGGTCGAAGCCGGGACCAGTCGTCTCACTCACACGATGGTCCCCAGTGATCCCCGAACCCGCCGAGGTCGAGGGGAACACCCTTCCGTCGAGGACCGAATAGAGGGACCGGGCTCACCTCGCCGTACCTTGTGTACCTGTTCCTGTCGTGCAACCACCCCCGGCCATGTCTGTGTCGGTCGTGCCTCCCCGACGGCGGGGCCCCCTCCCGGTGTAGCCTCCGGAACGGGGGCGCCGCCCTTTACCACATGACCAACCCCAGAAACGGTAGGAAGGCTTCGTACAGACCCTCCTCGGCGGCGGCCCGCAACTACTTGGTCAATGTCTAGACCTTACTCTTACTCTTTGACCCTAGTCTAAGGAGTTAGTTTTGGTCGATGTTTCGGGGGTAAGGTCCGGGGTCCTTGTGTCGTTTGTTAAGTCCATGTTGACGTCGGGAGTCTGTCTACAAACAACCCCTCTCAATTTTTTCTTTAGTATATTTACTTTTATATTACGTTGACACTAGGTCGGTTACTTCCCTGTCATACCGTCACGACGACCTCCGTTATTGCCCTTCTGGGTCGGTTCAGACACTCCTGAGTACCCTCACGAGGGACTCCTGTTCCGAGCGTTTGACTCTACACTTCCCATTCGTCGTCCAGTCCACCCTCCGGTCTTCTCGTAGGTTAGCCCTCGTTAATGGAGACGTTTCTGACCCACCGTCGTTTCACGGAGACTCTTCGAGTCGCTCCAGTCGAGTCTTTTCCGAGGTAGGACGGACCTACCTCGAGTCTCACCTTTGGTCTCCAATGAATGGAGACTCCCACCCCTAAACTAAGAAATATGATTCCCAGTACCCCTCGGCGTCTTCCCAAAATTCGTTTCTTCACTGAACACTACATCTCTTCTCACCTTCGTCTCGCTTTCCAAAATCATCAAGTTCAATCCGATTCTCTCTGCTGTTTTTGTACCGTTTACAGACTAGATAAACCCTTTGACCACGGGTCAACCTATACCTACATACTCCCTTCCCCCCTATCCTGGTTCCCACTAAGTAAGTGAGGACTCCAAGATCTTGTCAGAACAACATCCGGTCCCTTTCTCGGTGTCTCTATGAAACCCTGAGAGTCCATCTTCTTTTCAATAACAAAGGTTCGTTTTGGTCCCAGTCACCAAGATCCACTTACTCGTAAACTGGTTGTATGCATTCAGGAAAAGGGATACACGACGACCTCTTCGATCGTACTTGGAGCTGGGGTAAGGACAGCTCGACTAAATCTAGTTAGGAGAACCCGGACACGTATTCCGTACTGCAAAGAGTGGCACTTCACCATACGGCGTTTCGGTCCTGTACAGGTCGTGGGTCAGGACATAGACAGACCTGAGAAAAAGTACCAGGGGTCGAAGTGTCGAAAGGTCAAGTCGGAGCGGTGACCAACAGTGAGTGAAAGATTTTACGTTATAGGGTCTTGAAGGGACCACCAAGTCACCAATTCTTGAGCGGAAAGTTACGTCCCATGCACCCAAGTCAGGGACCAGCCCCTTGATTCTAGGGTGTACGACGTCCCGTTGATTCGGGTACATGGTACTGATGACTCGGACACGGAGTTGATCTCAGGTACACGGAGTTTGATGTCTCAGGTGTGTGAAACCTCGGGTGGACGGTGTTGTTTCTACCGGAGACATGACGTTGATTCTGGTTTACGTGGATTTGATATTTTAAAAAATTTTTCATTTCATTTTACGTTGTGATAATAAGAACAAGATCTTTTGACGGTAAACAGAGGATGGTGGGTATCCTAGTCCAGGTCTGAGGACCCGGACCCATAATTTGGGGAGGGGACAAGCACCGAATAGAAAGGTCGGGAACATATTAAGAATCACACTTTAACGAGTGGTCGGAAACAACTCCGGGACGCGAATTTATTCATTTTTTTTTTTTTTCAGAGGTACGAAAAGTCGTGTAGTGTAAGCAAGAAAGACCTTGCAGGTGAAGAGATGGACCTCTGCCGGATGAGAATGTCCAGAACCGACGAGATTTAACTCGACCTGTCTCCTGTACCGAAGTTTTGTGTAGAGAAGAGGATGTCGACGACGTCACACAATCGACCAGGTAGTATAGACTGAGACGTTGGGGTGTCTGACATCGGGCGGTCCGAAGAGACAGGTACTCTAAGAGGTCCCTTCTTATGACCTCACCCGTCGGTAAGGGAGGAGGTCCCCTAGAAGGACTGGGTCCCTAGTTTGGGCCCAGAGGACATAACGTATGTCTAAGTAATGGTAGACTCGGTGGTCCCTTCTGGTGTCGACGACATCCCGGTAAAAAATTATGAACTTACTTACTGTGGCACTCCCGTCTATTAACAAATCCTTCACACTTGTCAAAGACATGTGGGTTCTCCTCTTCCGTGGATTAATACCGTACTAACGACCGTAGATGTGGTGGTCGGAGAGTATAGGGGAAAGGAGAGTAAATGAGGATTGTCGGACCTCATTGTACTAGTTAGGACATTGTCGAGTGGACCCGTAATAAAATTTTCGATACCTAATCTGATCGTTTGTCAAAGAATCGACGTGTCGACCATATTCGAGTATTTAGACAAAAAGGAATTTATCCGTTTATGTTGGGGAATAGTAAAAAAGGTACAGGACGAGGGAGAACGGGAGGTGACCTCCTCGATGACGGCCTCCTTTCTCCGGTTTAGCGAAAGGACGATTGTGCTTTCATGACCTTTCTTTGTCTGACACCCTCGGACGACCACTACTTCGTACCGACATTGCACCAGGTGTGGGTGTGTAGATCCGTACAAAGATCCGCAAAAGCAACTCTTCCCAAGTAGTCGTCATCGGTAAATTCGTGACACGCACGCACGCACGTACGATCTAGTGAAGTTGGTATAGGATGAGAACCGTTGGGATACCCGGTAGTCAAGTCAAGTCAAATCAACGAGTCAGCACAGGTTGAGAAACGCTGGGGTACTTAGCGTCGTGGGGTCCGGAGGGACAGGTAGTGGTAGAGGGCCTTAAGTGAGTCTGAGTGCAGGTACCTCAGGTACTACGGTAGGTCGGTAGAGTAGGAGACAGCAGGGGAAGAGGACGGGAGTTAGGGAGGGTCGTAGTCTCAGAAAAGGTTACTCAGTTGAGAAGCGTACTCCACCGGTTTCATGACCTCAAAGTCGAAATCGTAGTAAGGAAGGTTTCTTTAGGGTCCCGACTAGAGGGAGTCTTACCTGACCAACCTAGAGGAACGTCAGGTTCCCTGAGAGTTCTCAGAAGAGGTTGTGGTGTCAAGTTTTCGTAGTTAAGAAGTCGTGAGTCGGAAGAAGTGTCAGGTTGAGAGTGTAGGTATGTACTGATGACCTTTTTGGTGTCGGAACTGATCTGCCTGGAAACAACCATTTCATTACAGAGACGAAAACTTATACGATAGATCCAACCAGTATTGAAAAGAAGGTTCCTCATCCGCAGAAAATTAAAGTACCGACGTTAGTGGTAGACGTCACTAAAATCTCGGGGGTTTTTGTTTCAGACGGTGACAAAGGTGACAAAGGGGTAGATAAACGGTATTTCACAAACCTGGCCTACGGTACTAGAAACAAAAGACTTACAACTCGAAATTCGGTTGGAAAAGTGAGAGGAGAAAGTGAAAGTAGTTCTCCGAGAAATCGAGGAGAAGTGAAAGACGATATTCCCACCACAGTAGACGTATAGACTCTAATAACTATAAAGAGGACCGTTAGAACTAAGGTCGAACACGAAGAAGGTCGGGTCGCAAAGGGTACTACATGAGACGTATACAATTTATTCGTCCCACTGTTATATGTCGGAACTGAATGAAGAAAGGACTAAACCTTGGTCAGACAACAAGGTACGGGTCAAGATTGACAACGAAGGACTGGACGTATATCCAAAGAGTTCTCCGTCCAGTCCACGAGACCATAAGGGTAGAGAAAGTCTTAAAAGGTCAAATAACACTAGGTGTGTCAGTTTCCGAAACCGTATCAGTTATTTCGTCTTTACCTACAAAAAGACCTTGAGAGACCGGAAAAGGTACTAGGTTGCCTACAACCGTTAAACTAGAGACCAAGGAGACGAAAAGATTTTGGTCGAACTTGTACACCTTCAAGTACCAAGTGCATAACGACTTCGGACCGAACCTCTTAAAACTCGTAATGAAATGATCGTACACTCTACCAGGTATGTAGATGTGTTAAAAGACGATTGCCAAAATAGTCGGGATACACAAACGGTTGAGGATAAGATGAGTTCCTGTATGTATTTCGACTCGGACTTCTTCAATCCGTCCTCAGGTGAAGGTCGGTCCCGAGGAGTTCGGACCGGGAAACCTAGACCTCCTTGTTGGTGGGGATGAGAGACCGTAGAAGGAGAGTCCTATAGTCTCAGAGTTTCGGGTCGAATAAAATAAGTAACCATACCAGTTCAATCTTGAAGAGTGGAAGGACAACGGGAGGGAAAGTCCTGAAGAACGAGTGAGTCATAAATGCCTCACGAATGTCACACGGTCCGGTCAAGGACCACGACCCCTACGAAGACACTTAATTTATCTGTGTGTGAGACAGGGGACCTCGAACTTCAGGTAGACCAACACCTCTGACCGTCACTTGTTTGTAGTGTTAACGACGGGTCTTCGCGGTCCTTCGTTCGTCTCTCCTCATTTTTCCATCATATATTTCTATTCTCTCCGAAGACATCTATCTCCCATACCCTTCCGACTTTGGACTGCCGAATCTTTCTCGGTCGGTATGTCTTTCGACCCTCTTCTTACAAAGTCTGTCTCCCTTGTTGTTTACAGTTCCGGGACTCTCCGTCCTTTCCCAAACCACATGCCTTGTCTGTCGTCGTCCGTCCCGGTTGGGGTGTTCCGGTCTCGTGGTACCAGTTGGTGGTTTCGCCGGCTTTGACAGTCACCGGGCTGGACCAAAGGTGACAGCCCAGAAGAGTCAAGTCAAGCCAGCGAGTCAGTACAGACTGAGAAGCACTGAGTACCTGACGTCGTGTGGGCCGAAGGGACATAGTGGTTGAGGGTCTCGAATGAGTTTGAGTACACGTAACTTATCCACTAAGGTCGGTTGGTAGAGTAGGAGACAGCAGGAGAAGAGGACGGGAGTTAGAAAGGGTCGTAGTCCCAGAAAAGTTTACTCAGTCGAAAAGTGTAGTCCACCGGTTTCATGACCTCAAAGTCGAAGACGTAGTCAGGAAGGTTACTTATAAGTCCTGACTAAAGGAAATCCTACCTCACCAACCTAGAGGAATGTCAAGTTCCCTAAGAGGTTGTGGTATCAAGTTTTCGTAGTTAAGAAACCGCGAGTCGAAAGAAATATCAGGTTGAGAGTATAGGTATGTACTGATGACCTTTTTGGTATCGAAACTCATCTGTCTGGAAACGACCGTTTCATTGCAGAGACCGAAAAATTATACAACAGATCCAACCAGTGTCGAAAAGAAGGTTCCTCGCTCGCAGAATTAAAGTACCGACGTCAGTGGTAGACGTCACTAAAACCTCGGGTTCTTATATTTCAGATAGTGACAAAGGTAACAAAGGGGTAGATAAACGGTACTTCACTACCCTGACCTACGGTACTAGAATCAAAACTTACAACTCAAAATTCAGGTGAAAAAGTGAGAGGAGAAAGTGAAAGTAGTTCTCCGAGAAATCGAGGAGAAGTGAAAGACGGCATTCCCACCATAGTAGACGTATAGAGTCCAACAACTATAAAGAGGACCGTTAGGACTAGGGTCAAACACGAAGGAGGTCGGGCCGTAAAGAGTACTACATGAGACGTATATTCAATTTATTCGTCCCACTGTTATATATCGGAACTGCATGAGGAAGGAGTTAAACCTTGGTCAGACAACAAGGTACAGGTCAAGAGTGACAACGAAGAACTGGTCGTATGACTAAAGAGTCCTCCGTCCATTCCACCAAACGATAAGGGTAGAGAAACTCTTAAAAGGTGTCAAACAACACTAGATGTGTCAGTTTCCTAAACCGTATTAGTCATTCCGTTTTCATCTGCAAAAAGACCTTAAGAGAACGAAAAAGATACTAGGTCGTCTACAACCGTTAAACTAGAGACCAAGGAGACGGAAAAGATTTAAGTCGAACTTGTAGACCTTCAAGTGCCAAGTGCATAATAACTTCGGACCGAACCTCTGAAAACTCGTAATGAAACGATCACAGACTCTGCTCACGTTAACACGCCGTCAAACTCGCAAGAAACCGTAACGGGAAGAAACCCTAACCTTACTTTTGACTGAAAAAAGTGAGGACACCGGTCACGACTTAAAAGGTTTAAACGACCGTACAACTCATGTCGTGAGATTGTCGCAGTAGAAAATCCTATACTTTATCGAGTTGACCTTAAGGTAGTGGAAGTGATCGAAACAAGTATCACTACGAAGGATTCCGGGTGGACTGAAACGTAAGGTCCTACAGACCGAGATCCACTCACTAGTATGGTAGTACCAATAGACCTAGTAATTCCAGAAAAAACATATCAAGAAGACACATAAGAACGATGGAGAAGCATTATAGAAAACGAAGACAATCCAGGTATGGTAAAGACAGGAAATAACATGGGTAGAAACGTACTTTACAAGGGAACCATAGAGATTAAAAGAAATTCTCTAGAGATCAGAAAGGGTAAGATAACAAAAGGAGACAAAGAAACGTGACTAGTAACTCCTTCCGAAAGAATAAAGAGGAACAATAAGAAACCTTGAGATGTAAGTTTACCCATTGTAGAAAGGAAAAGAGGAAACGGAAATTGAAGAAAAGAGTCGGAAAACGTTCCGGAGGAGTCCGTTGGTAAACGGAAAAACGTAAAGAAAAAGAACCCCTACCGGAACTAGTGACGGAGGACATGCTACGGTACTTGGAGACAGGTATCAAGAAGTCCGTGAGGTAGTCTAGAATAGGGAAGTCTAGAATAGGGAACTTAGATAAACAGTGAAGGTGACATATTAACAATTCCCTAAACTAAATCCAGGATGGACTTGCCAGATTGGCAAAAGGAATGAAAGAAGTTACAATTCAGAAGAGGACCAGGGCAGAAAAGAGAGGAGGATCAAATAGTTGTCTATTGAACGTCTCGTACATCGTCGACGACATCCCCCTCCTTTTCTATCCTGGGGGGGTGTGTGTGTGTGTGTGTGGGGACGGAACACGACTCTACGACCCTTGACACACCCGACGTTTTTACAGATTGCAGGAGTCCCGAGGACATGGTCAAAGATGGGGATAGCGGAAAGAGCCGAGTATAGAACCGTTCCGGAACTCATGGTGATAAGTCAGTTTCCGTATCGGTGGATACAGGTCTCGGCCACGGACGTCAACCGTGTCGACGAACGGGTCGTCGGTGTGAACGACATGTCCACTGGGTTCCTGCCGTAACCTGAGGTCCAGGACAGTCCGACCCTTGCGAGGACCCGTTCCGTCTCGGTTTCGGAGGAGTACCGAAGAGAGGGAGAGGTAAGGTCGGATGTTCCTGGAACGAAGACACCAAGAGTAAATGAGGCGGAATGGAGAGACAGGAGAGTCATGTTCGTTCGTGTGTGTGTTGTCGGTAGTCGACTGTCCCCGGCTCGACGAGTGAGGTCAGAACCGACGTCACCGTCCTCTCGGGACTCCCCCTTCATTCTGACTTGTCCGATTCTGCTGCTTCCTTCATTCCTGAAACTATACTCCATGGTACGGTTGGTAGAGTGAACACTATACAAATTAGACGTTCGTTCGGACCTGCCATCATTCGTCGTAGGGGTTTCATGATCTCCCTGGACCTTGAGTCTCTACTTTCTTGGACGGGGTTCAGTATGGCGGAGGCTCATGTCTCGACCCCAGGTTCAGGTCCAGAAAACCGAAACCCTCGAGAGGCAGGAAGAGTAAGAGTATACCACATGGAATGACTTATCTCCTTGTTTTGCCTCTCGACTTTCAGTAGTAGCATTAGGATTTTCGTCTGTGAAAAACTTGTTCTGTTTTGTTTGTCATTCCTCCGACGGTTCAAGAGGCGTCCGGTCCCACTCGAACCCCTCCCCCCACAAGAATCCGACAAACAAAGAGTCTTAATCTCCGGTTTTACCCTCCACGTCGATCTCCGATCCACGGGTGTGTAGACGACCATTTCGGTCCGAGGGGAGATATACTGACGTGACGACAAGACTTGTAGAGGGTAACTTGATTGAGTAAATTAGAAGATGGGCCCCTGAGTCACCATTTCTTTGACGATCGTTACGTCTTCTGTATCCAAGTTAGGGGCCCAACCCTTCTAGAGAACTTCTTCCTTTTTCGTTGGGTGAGGTCATAAGAACGGACTCTTTAGGGTGTCTGTCTCCTCGGACCACCCCGATGTCAGGTACTTCAGTGTCCTTTACTGAATCACTGATTTGTTCAAATACTCTGTCGAAGACACTACTCGAGGTAAAATAAGTCCGACAACTTCTTTGTGTCGGGACTAGTCTCTCTAAGTCATTGTTCACGTTTCCGACCTTACACCAGGTTTATCGGACCAAGGTCCGTTGTTGGTCCACTCTTTGACTTCTGTCAGTCGGGTTCCGGGAAGGAGGAACGAGTCTCCGAAGGTAGAGACAGAGGTGGACGGAGGGGTAGATGGACACGGGGTCCTCTCGTACGTGGAGAAGGGGAATAGGGTCCTACATCGTCTTTACACTGGTTCCAACTCTCCTCGTTCCCTAGTCACAGACAAAACTCACGTCAGTACACCTCCCCTCGGACCGAAATGGTCGTCTACGCACCTGTGGATCGGAGATCGGCGTGGAGGGTAAGACCGAAGATTAAGACTCTTAACTTGTCGGATTCTTGTGGGGGGAGGGGTTCGAGTGGGACCGGACGCCTCTTGAACCGTCGGAGGAATGACAGACAAAACAGAAGAGTAGGCTATCTTTACGTGTCGACTCCCTCCGCCCCCTTCCCGGGTTCCGGACTCACATGGTGGTACGGTCGGCACTATTGCCCGACACACTAAAAGACGTCGAGGGAGACCGACGAGTTGGGTTCGAATCTAGTCCTTTTTTTTTTTTTCGTGCACTGGACGGGGTCGAGTTCCAGGAACTCCTCACCCATCCTCTTACGGTTCCACTTAAGATACTAACTGTACGGTTGTGTGTCCGACCCACGGACTTCTGACAGGGGTGGTATTTCGTCCCGGTCTTTCCGACGACGGGACAGTCATCAAAAAAAGGTTAGTCACCGGGTCTACTTCCTGTGTTTTCCTTAGCGACACCGTTTACCCTCGCCCTCCTCGTGATCCCTCGACTACTTCCGGTACTCCTAGTCTCGTCCAGAAAACTTCCGTGCACTCACGAAAAATAAAAAAACCGACACAGGGCGTGGTACACCCTAGAATTCAAAGGGTTGGTCCCTAGTTTGGGTCCAGAGGACGTAACCGTCGTGTCTCAGAATTGGTGACCTGGAGGGTCCTCATGAAATTGAAATCCTTCAGAAAAGTTGACACTTTTTGTCTTCGTTATTCTCCCCTTTCTTACTCCCGCGTCTTTCCGGAAAGGGTTTGTAGGCTAGGGAGGTGGACTCGACACTGGTGAGGATAGACCTACGAGGATTTCCGTCGACCGACACAATCTAGTGGAGTTCGCACTAAAAATTTTTGATATATAAGATGAAATGTCTACCACCTATCCCCTCCCACCTTAGTCCTTACACATAAAAATTCGTTCGAAAGGTCTTAAAACGGTGGGTTCGAATTCTTTGTTACCAAATCGGGTGACCAAATTGAACAGGATCACCCGGTTTGGGGCATAAATTCGATTTTTCGAAATGTGTTTTCAAGTCTTTTGTTTTTTTGGGTGTGTCTACTTTTCGGACTTCCACCCCTCTGTCACTAATGGACGTCCTTCTTCGTCCCTCGGACCGAAACCTCGGACAACCCTCATTTCTCTCGTAGAAGTTTACCATTTCCGAGTCACCATTTTCTTAAGCGGACGGTTACGTTCTCTACTTCCTTTGTGTCCAAACTAGGGACCCAGCCCTTCTAGGGGACCTCCTCCCGTACCGTTGGGTGAGGTCATGAGAACGGACCCTTTAGGGTATCTGACTCCTGCGACCGTCCGACGTCAAGTATCCCAGTACGGATACGTACGGTCCCGTCCCGGTCCGGTGGGGGACCGGTGCTTCGTCCAGTGATGTCGAAGTCGAGGAGAGACCGGGTCCTGTTCGTGGTCTCCCTGACGACTGGGGTGGAGGGCGTAGGAAGTTCAGACAGTCCTGAGGTCCGTCTAGGTCGAAGGACTCTCTTCGGAACGGGATGGTCCCGTCAAGTCGACTGTGGTGTGACCATTAATTGATGTGACTTAGGAATCAGGAAACTTATTCCGGAAGGGAGGGGGACCCCCCTGCCCCGTCCCTCCACCCCGCCCGTCACGGATGACACCACAAAGGTCCTGTGTCGTAGTCCAGGTCGTGTCCCGTGTGGGGGTAGTTCTGAGGTGTGCCATCTCCCTTTGCCCCCCGGGGGGAGGGGGCGGGTCGGTGCGAATGGAAGGGAGGGGTTGTCCGTCGGGGAATCTTGTCAACTGTGTCGTTATGCCACCCTGGACACTTGGACACTTTTAGGAAGTGTTTACTGAAAAACGAAAATGGAAGCGCGTTGACAGATCGGACCCCCGTTCATGGTCGTTTGGTCAATCAATTTACTGAGTAACTGAACGATTACTCTAACGAGGACCCGGTCAATTTCCTCTGTTAGTTTTCCCTCCAGGGGTCCCTCTCGCACTAGTTCGAACCGTTTTACAACTACGACCGACCTCGGTCCACTACCTACGGTCTCCACATAATGTTATAAGAGAATGAAAACACCAATAAACGTTTACAAGAATTATTTATTACCTTTAAATTTTTTAATTTATGTCCTTTTTCTCTAAGGAGGTCCCTGACCGAATGTGGTTGAAAAGGTCCAACTCCTCGGTGACGTAAAGGCATGAAGACCTTCAGGAGTGACAACTGTAAAGGTCGTCAAATTAGAAGTGAAACAGTGAAGTTCTTAATAAATGACTCGTGGATGGTCTATGGACCGTAATTTGATTGTGAATCCTGCATACTATTTATTCTGATCCGAAGACCTCAAATCGCAAGATTTTTAGTAAGTCTCGAAAGGACCACCGAGTCTCCCATTTCTTAGGCGGACGTTACACCTCTGGACCCAAGTTAAAGACCCAACCCTTCTAGGGGACCTCTTCCCTTACCGTTGGGTGACGTCATAAGAACGGACCTCTTAGGGGTACCTGTCTCCTCCTGTCCTGACTCACTGATTCGTGCCGTGGTCACTGATTCTGAGGCTTGAGGGTTACGTCCGCCGGACCCAAGTTAGGGACCAGTCCCTTGATCTAGGGCGTACCTCGTTGGTTCTGGTCAGTACCGGTCTACTTGGTTAATTAAAAAAAATTTTTCCGGTAGTCAGTTAAGGTTTACGACTAGTCAGGGCCACGACACCTTCGTGTCTCGAGGAGATCCTCAGTCCTCAGAGGAACCAGTCCCCACCCTCGTTTCCCCAGACCCATAGATAGTCCCACTGTCCTTGTACCCTCCGGTCCCTACTCCGGACGATACGTCTGACCATGTCGTCGGTGACTTCCCAAAATTCATCTCTTCACTGTCCGCCAGGTCCAACTTAGTCCCATCCTCTCTTCGGTATAAGGACTTTAGGACCGAAGGGACCACCGAAGCCACCAATTCTAAGGTAAACGGTCACGTCCTCTGCGGTCAAGTTAAGGGCCCAGTCCTTCTCGGGGACCTCTTCCTCTACCGTTAGGTGAGGCCATAGGACTGGACCCTTTAAGGTACCTGTCTCCTCGGACCACCCGATGTCAGGCACCCCGCCGTTTCTCTGTCTGCACTAACTCGTCGACTTGTTGTCGTCGTTTACATGTCCTTGACCGCTCTGGTTTGCTCGACTCTTCCCCGATATCTCCCTTTGAGGAATCTCTTTCTTCCTAGGTCGAACCTCTTTAAGGCACCATAGGCGGTCCTTTAGACCCCACGGTCACTCTGGAAGTTCCCCACATGCCGACCGTGACGAACCCTAAGTGTCATGTCAAAAGTAGTTCTTGTGGTTAGCCCCCTGAAAGGACCACCGGGTCTCTGACCTTCAGACGGAACGTCACGTCCCCTACGTCCAAGCTAGGGACTAGCCCCATTGATTCTAGGGTGTACGACACTCCGTTGCTTCGGGTTCACGGTGTTTCTGACTCATGAGCACGATGTTGGTTTTGGACTACGTCAGTTTGTTTATTTGTAATTTTTTTTCTTTTTTCTTGCGGCGTGCCAGGTCTGACGAGGAATTGAGAGTCGGACTGAGATCACGTCCCACCGGTGGAGGTTTTGGGGAGGGTGGTCCCCTACGGCTCTAGGTCGGCCGGGAAGGCGTTCGGAGGTCAGACGTCGTCGATTAGGCACAGGGTCTGGATGTGAAGACATTGCGTCCCTAGACCCTCACACCGTAGGCTCCCCGGGTGCTCAAGACGTGTTCTTGCCAAACCAGGATACAAAGGTAAAACCAGTGTTCATCGTCGCGGCACCGGAGACCGGTGGGTCCAAACGAGTTGAGACCTCGGTCCGTCACGGACACAGAAGGATGAGTAGGAACACGTCGGTCGTTGTGTCGTAGGTGGTAAACTATAATCACGTCAACCTACCTTGGAGTAAGGAAAATGTAAAGACATGGAACCTTTTGACCAATAAAATGTCAACACATATTCTCGTTTTCGTTCTTCGAAAAAAAGAAATTTTGGGTCAAAATACAAACATGTACGAATTTCTTACACTATTTTTAATAAGTTCAGTTGTGACGCTCCATCCGTTTAGGTACTTTTTATAAAAGAATTCTCTTCGGTTATGCAATAAGTCCGAACTCTTTCACAGGGACTATTCTTCGTTAAAGTTATTTCACACTGTCCACCAAATCGTCGTGTCCATCTCCGTATGACCTTATGTGTCGTCACCGGAGGTGGGATCCGACCCTCAAGTACTCTTTTACGAAGCGGTCTCATTCGGTCCGAGTTCTCTCCGGTTTTTCTTTGGTTCCCTCTGCCGGACCTCCGACGTCAAGTTCCCGGGCTCTCTATCCTCCTTGTTCCGAAGCCCGCCTTCTGACCGTCCTCCGAAGGATCCATTAGGACCGAGAATCCGCGGACAGAAACCGGACACGACAAGACACTCAATTTCAGGTGGAGAAGACCCTCCGGAAGACTCCGAGGTCCGGACGAGTCTTCGGGACGGGAACAGAGACGACGGTAGACAGGGTCGCCACTAGTGAAGAGGGTTTGTAGTCATTGGTCCAGAAGGGGTCGACAGGGTAGGGTCTGATTTATGACGGGTCCCATCCGGACACAGACCTAGGGGAGACCCCGGGGTCGAGACGGGTCGTATATCGCGAACAGCCATGTCTCCCAGAGCCCTGACGACCCGTTCTGGACACTAGGTCCTTTCCCAATCTCCCTCTCGTCTTCGTGGCGGGAACGGTTTGTGGAAGGTCATTCGGAACTTAAGAAGAGCCAGAGCGCGGGGCTGGGTGATGGTGTCACGAGGGTTACAGAGGGAAAGAGTCTACTCCTTTGTGTTTCGAGTCTCTCCTCCGTCGCTGAACCGGTTCCAGGTCCGAAGGAGAACACCTCTTCTACCCTAGACTCAGTCCCAGACATTGAGATCTCGGAAAGAGTGTCTGTCTGAAGCTAATTGGTGACGGGTCGCCCATATTTCAGTCCACTGTCCTTAAGTCTCCCGACTTATGAGTGGTTCTCCGAAACATATTCTCCCTTTTGTCGACCTTCTACACCCTCCAAGCCTCGGCCCATTCCCTTTCTCTCCATCCCGGCGCCCGACCTCGTCGCCCGGTCCTTTCTTGTCCGCGCCGCCCCTCCGCGCCCGTACCTCCGCCCGGAAACGAGCCGACCCCCGGCCGAGACCCGGCCGCAGATTGGAGTCGTAGCACTTCTGTTGTTCGTGTGGACGTCCAGTCGTTGTCCCTGTTAGGTCTCATCGATTAGGGGAGGGACTCGTTGTCATCTATAGTCCGAGGGAACTCGTAGAAGTGCAAACACCAAATGTCTCGTGAAGACGTCGGTCAAGACTTAGAGAAGGAGTGTTGTCAAGTCGGTCCGTCAGATTGGGGTGAAATGTTTGCCCTTTAGTTTCGCACCAAGTGTTGAGGACGTACCGTCTTACCACAAAACTGGGGTCTTGGAGAGGGAAGACGAGAAAGGAAGTGACACTAAGGTTGAGGAAAAGTTGGTTAGACGTCTAGTGGTCGACGGGGACCTTTGGTTTGGCGGTAGTTTCGGGGTCAGGGCTTCGGGTCTGTGAGTGGCGGAAAAGTGGAAGAGAACCGGAGGACGTAATTACTACTGTGGGTCTGTAATTATTGTTAAGGGACGGAGAAGTCTTGTAAGGTCTTAGACTTTAGATCGACACTTCAGAAGTCCGTCAACAGAAGGGCACTCCGTCTCTCCGACCGATAAGAGTAGACTGGGTTCTTCTTTGACTCCGGGTCCCTCCCCTCCACTGGTCGGGTTCCGGTGTGTCGACTCAGTCACTGTCCGGACCCTACCCTGGTCTTGGACTCAGAGGACGCTGGGGGACGAATGGACATCGTGGCTGTCCAACCAGACAGGTCTTTCCGAGTCGAAGAGGACGAGACTCCCCATCCGCAACATCGCCACGTCCATGTCGGTCAGGGCCTCCTAGAAGTGACTGAGGAACCCGTCCAAGGGAGACGCGAAGGAAAACGGACGGTCCCTCTCCTCCGGAAGGAGGAGCGGGTCCAGTGACAGTCTGTACCACAGATCCCCGTTCCGCTCTGGGGTCTGTTCAGACTTTGTCCACTGTTTCCCTTACCCCTGTTATAATGGTACACGACGGACACTGGGAAAAGAATCGTGTGGTAATCTCGGACCCTACGGTCTTTACCCCATTAGCTTTGAGTCAGAGTCCGGTGTGGTTTCGGACCCGTTCCATCTCCTTCTCGGAATTTACGGAGACCAAGTAGTCCGGTCTCTTTTGCTACCCTTGTTTGCCGTCTAGCAACTATTTGTCTTGGTCTGTCGTTACTGTCGATGGTGGCTTCGGATAAAAGACACGAGACGTGACTCGTGAAGTGTAAACAATAGAGTAAGTCAGGAGTGTGTACGGGAACGCTCCCTCTGTAATTATAGTAGTAGCAAAATATCTATTCTTTTTGCTTCCGGGTCTCTCTAAGTCTTTCAGTAGGTTCTATGATACCGACAATTTGTCAATGGTACCCTGGGTCATTAAAGTACGGATTTCATCGACCAATACTTCTATTCACTTTTGGGTACAGATGTGTTTTGGAACATGTTGTAATAAGTAATTATCATTGTAATAAGTATTAACAGTTTCCACCTTCGTTGGGTTCACAGGAGGTTGTCTACATACCTATTTACTTTACACCAGATGGATATTATGTCGTCTTATAATCAGCCGACATTTTTCCTTCAGAACTATGTCCGATGTCATACGTACTTTGACGTTTATAGTACGATTCATTTTCTTGGGTCAGTGTTTTTTGTGTATGACATACTAAGGTAAAAATGTTTTACAAGTCTTACCCGACGTTCCCCTATCCTCTCACGCGATTTCCCATGCTTCAAAGAAAAGGTCTATTATTTTAGTAACTAAATAAAGAAATTTACACATTCGACCCCTGAAGGGACCACCATATCACACCTATTCTTAGGCGAACGATTACGTCCCCTTTGTTCACACTAGGGACCAGTCCCTTCTAGGGTGTACAGCTTCTCAATCATTGATTTGAACACGTGTTGATGATTCGGGTACGAGGGGTTGTTCTCTTCCGTGGTGTTAGTCTCCGGGAGCGTAGTGTTGTTTCTCCTCGTGGGGGGTGGTAGGTCCCGTCGATCTCTTTCGGACACACGTCGTTACTTCTGGATCACGTTGGTTTTTTTATTTTCACGTTCGACATACCATACACTTAATATGGAGTTATTTCACCAATACCCCTTTTTTTTTTTAGACTGGAGGTCCTATACCATACCTTCGTGCCAAACCTGGGACTATCGAACGGGACGGGGGTACGGAAGAACGAAGGGTCCAGAGGATTCTGGGTCACACCTCAGACCTTTGAGATAGTTAGAGGTGTGAGGATATCGTAAGGTACGTTGTAAATGACCCATGGATAACATATGGGACGTCTTTACTACTTAATAAGGATGACCAAAAGAGAGACTGTAAGAGGAAACAGTAAATCGGGAACCAGACCAGGGTCTTTAGTCACGGAGTTTTTAGGTCTTTTTACTCGTTTCCGACCCGAGACCAAGGAGGTCGAACCGACACACTGGACCCCGTTCGTTGGAAGGGAGAGACCCGAACTCGAAGGATCAGTAGACAGTTAGGCTTCCTTCCACAAAGGGATCTGCGAGGGTTGAGTCAACGAGTAGTGGGGGGGTGGGGAGGTTTCAAGAGGAAGCGTTTCCGTTCTTCTCTAAATGTAAAAATTTTGGTTTTCAAGGTCCTGTTCGACTACGGTCTTAGAGTTCCGAGGAGGGAGGAGTCGGAAAATTGTCGAGGGAGCGTCAGACCCGGTCGTCTGAGACCGTAGAGGGTCCAAAACAAAGGAGCTGAACCCGACCTCGGGTCTATAGACCCGACCGATCCGGTCCGAAAGCTCCCTTCCCAGATGAGAGGGTCGGTCCGGTGGACCTCCACTCTGTCCGTGACCACTCTCTACGGTGAGGCGTCTCTCGTGGTTGTCGTCCGACGAAAGACTCCAGTCCAAAGACTCCAAATCGACCGGTCCCGTCAGCCCTGGACTCGAGTCCGTTCCTACGTCGGGACCGTCCGACCCTCAAATGGGCTCCACTAGACGTGTTTAAGGTGGGACCGACGGTCAGTTTAGGGTCAGACGTCCCAAGGTCACCCACCGGACGCCTCTACTGGGACGTGTCTGAAGGGGTGGCGTCACAGACGCGGGGTCGGTACTATATGTAGCTGTTTATGTCGTCTGTGGCAAGTGTTTGGGGTTCGGCCCTCCAAGCGGTGTATGTGTGGGGTGTGAGGGTGGGTCGGAGTGTGGTCCGTTGAGAATTGTCGTGAGCCTATTGACCGTGGTTGGGTAGCGAGCCGGGGACCTTGGCGGTGCTAAAGGTGGCTGTTTAGGTCGTCCGTGTGTCAAATGTTTAGGGTGGAAGTCGTGCTTGTTGACCATGGTGCATTGGTCAAGGACCTATATGCGGGTGGGTTCTTGAGGTTTGCTGAGTGGGTGGGTGCTTGAGAGTCTGACCCTTTTGAGGGCTGCCGTAGTGTGATCACTAGTCAAGAATGGGAGTGACCGGACGACGTCGTGGGAGACTTGTGTTGTTGGCCCTGTGGTGAGGTGCTGCGGCCTGGACGTTCGTGAGGGCGTGGCTGAAAGACTGTTGAGGGACGTCGAGCCGGCTGTGAGGGGGCCCGGCTCGGGAGCGCGCCGCAAGGGTCGTCAAGTGTGTTTCGCGCGTCGGAGGGGGCGCCGGGTCTGGGCTCAGCCTCGTGTACCGAGGGCCCCGCCGCCCCCTTAGCCGGACGCGAGCCCCTCGGCCGTGGGGAGCGGAGGGGGGGCGGGGCGGTGGGACGCAGTGTGAGCCGCGAAGCCGAGGGGCCGCCCAGGCGGTGGGGGCACCCCGCCCCCGAGCCCTTCTTTCTTTTGAGTGCACAGACAGGGCCCCGTCCTTTTTCAAACCAAGGGTGGGGGGAAGGGGGCGGCGAGCCGCGACCGACTGAGAAGCCCCGCGCCCCGGCCGGCTCGGACGCGCGAGCCGAAACACGAGGCTTGAGCCGGGCCTCCCCCTCCCCTCCCCCGACCCGAGGGTGGAGGCGTGGCGGGGGGGGGGTGGTCGGGACGCGGGTCTGAGGTACAACCGGCGGGGGACGGGGCCTCTGCCGCGCGAAGGGGGTGCGGCTCCCTCCGAGCCGAGGCTGAGCCGGACGGGCTTCCTGGGCCGCGCGTGTTTGAAAGAAGCCCAGCGGCCGGGGTGCGCGGGGCGAGGGAACCGGGCGGGCCCTCACTGTCTACGGAGTCTCTGTCTGAAAGGAAACAAGGTTTCCTTTTCCCTTGAGCGCGCCCGAGGGGCCGGGGGGGTCGAGGCTCTGGAAGGGCGACGGGGGTGGGCGTCGACAGTGAGAGCCCCCCGGGGAGGGGCCGAGCCGGCGCCGCCCCCCGCCCCCCCCCCGCTGGCCGCCAATCGTTGCACGTGAAAACTTTGGTTTGTTTGGGCGGGGGGCGCGCGAGTTGGGGCCGGGGCCCCGACCCCGCCGGGAGAGGGCCCCACCCTAGGAGCCCTCGACCCAGGGGGGGTGGTGGTTCCCCGGGGCTCGCTTGAAGGAGGCCCTGCCCCCCCATCCCGCGCTCTCGGCGCGGGGGGGCATGGGGCTGTCCGGGGGTGGTCGTGTGGCGTCAGCCCTGAGTGTTTGTGTGGGCCCGAGTGTGTGGGTGTTAGCGTGCGCGATCCTGCTGCGGGGGAGGGGGCGGGCCGGCTCTCTTTCTTTGAAAGGTTCAACAGGCGCGCCGGGGGGCGGGGGTAGGCCGGGGGGGGGGTTGGGGCCGCGGGGCGTGACTGAAAGGGGGTCGCCGAAAAGGCAGGTGCGCCGGAGCCCGAACCAGGGCCCGCAGGGCCGTCCCCCGCCCCCCGCGACCCCCTCGCGCGGCGCATGGACGGCCCGGACTGTGAGCCCGGACTGTCGAGCGCCGACCTTTCGTGGAGCGCCGGACTGCAGTCTAGGGGAGAGGAGGGGAGCCGCGAGGCGAGCGGGAGGGGGTGGGCGGGCCTCCCTCTTTTGTTTGAAACACGCCTCGCGCCACGCGATGCGGGTGGGGGGCGCCCCGCCAGGGCGCCGCCGACCCCCGAGCCGGGGCGGGTGGCGCGGGCCTCCCCCGCCCCGGCCCTCCCGTGGAAGAAGGACACGGGTGGGGGCGGGCGTCCTTACGGCGTACCGGAGGCCTCTCCTTGCGACCCCTGGGAGGTCGGACAGGAGATCCAGCCCTGCCAGGCGAACCCCCCGTCCTTCACCGGGCAAGGAGGAAAGCCTCTCGCAAAGGCCTCGCGGATGACACACGGGGTGCGACCCCCCACCCCCGGCAATACTCCTCCTCTTCAGTACGTCTAGGATTGCAAACAATCAGACAAGGGAGGTGGCCCTAGAGGGCGGCCGCCCAACTAACAAGGGGAACGAGCCTCTCCTTTGACTCCGGGTCAACCAGGCCCCTAAATGACGGGCGGGGGGTTGACCATTCCTGAAGCCAGACTTACACTGCGATCAAGACAAGAGTTCCAGAGGATCTCAGCCCATCTCCAGTGGGGAGCCTGTGTTGGGGTTTCGGGTATCGGGATCTCAAGTAGTGTGATCCCCGTCGGTTTCCCTTTTTGTCGGTCACAAATTCCTCACAAACATTCCGTCACTGCAATCCGCTCCGTGACGCACACACAGTGGGAGCCGAGAACGCCATCCACGAATATACAGTCAGGAACGAAACGGGCACTCGCCAAGAACCGGTAACGAACAATGTCCCAGTTGGTCACAGTAAGTCGGGTCCACACAGGTTATCGCGTCCGGTTCGGGAATAGACTAACTCTGGCCGGGAACTTCCTCCGTCTGGTGGACTTTCGAGAGTCACGAGGACCGACCATAGAAAAAGGAGACGGGTCCTGGGGGTTGAGGTCATAGACAAGCAACCAGAGGGGGTTGGGATGGTCGTGAGAAGGGACGAGAAACGAAAGACAAGGTGTATGACACTTTATTAGACAACTGGTTGGACGACCGGAAAGCCCCTCTGAAACACGGGACGTCTCGGATCGTGTCTCAGATCGTGTCTCAGTCGGATCTTTACCCGTTCCGGAAACGACCCGGAGACCAAGGAGTAGACCAGGGTCTACTAGATTCTGGGAACTTGAACCTTTAGTAGTCGAAACTTTACCGAAAACTAGAATTGACGTGAAATTGATACCTCTTGAGTCTTGTTTCTAGATCAAACGAGGGGTCCGGGATTCGGGTAGTCTTACGACTAATTTACTAACAATTCCACGTGGACCCAAGGGGTAACTTCGGCCTGGTTGGACGTTTACGAATCTTGGGTCAGCCGGTGTGACGAGAGGAACGACGCTAGCGGTCCCACGGTCATGACGGCGGGTCACGAAGGTAAAGTCTACCCCTTTGCTCCCGGACTGATCTCCGGGGTCTGTCAAATAACCCCACGAGACAGGTGTCGGAAGACTCTCTCTTTCCCTCCAAATGTACTTTAGAGCCCATTCTTTCCATTTTTGGAGTTCCGGGACCAGTGATCCTAGTGTCTCCCCTACCCCCGGATCCATTCCCCCTGGACCTTCCCCTTTGTCGACGTCGGTCCACTCGGACCGTTACACTGACAGGGGTCGTGAACCGCTGTTCGTAACACGGGTCACGTACCCTACTGGGACACATAAGTCGGTCGCCGCCGGGGGATCCGGTCATAAAGGGTCGAGAACACGATGTCGTCCATAGTTAGGTAGTCTTTCTTCCCTTCCCTCGTCGAGGAAGGAGGAAAATCGGACGTCGTGTCGGTGGACCCTTGGCTATTGTTTCGACGAAGTCCTCGGGGAGGGGTCTGAAGGACCTCCCCCTCCCCCTCAGGCTTCCACGCCCCGACGACCATCACATAGTTCTACCACATAACATTTATTTAAGGGGTCCATTTCGGATTCATGATCTCAAACTCTTAATGGCATGTTACAAAGAGTTGACCATTCATGGACTTAAATACACGTGGGAAATTCGGTCCTTCACATGAAGATCCTTACAGAACTCTTCACGTTGGTACTTACGAATGTGTTCTAACAAGAAACGTCGTGATAAATGAAACCACCTTTTACACTTTGTTGAGCGACGGAGAGTGACCCTCGACTAACGAATGTCAGTGAGACCCTGGAGGCGTGTCGTCATACACATGACCCCATTCAGACTCGCGATTGGATCCCCTACCGGATCCGAATAAATAATACAGCGAAACACCACAGGACCGTGCTTCCCCCCAACCCATATGAACGACTATTGAAAGTACCCTTTCGAAAAAGGTCGACCCTCCAATAAAACAGTAAAAAGAGAGTAGGCCAAAACCCGGGACGGGGCGACGGAAAAAAGTACATGCCTTCTCGACACAGGAACTCTCCCTTCCTGACCATACCACTACTTGGACCCCAGGACTGAGGACCTTGTCCAGACCCCACCTCGAACCTCTCCTCTCTCTCCACCCGCCCCGGAGTCTCGTGTCCGATTGGACCGCCGGGGGTCCTCCGGTAAAATCCTTCTCAGGTCCTTGAGTTCCCGGGAGTCCGATCTATCTTTTCCCTGACCTGGCCAACGTCTTCCGTCCGGTCGGAGACGTGGACTTTTGGGTTTAGTCTCCGAGCAACCCTACCCCCAGAAAGAACTAACAAGGACAAAGATCACTTGAACTAACAACGTATCCAAGTTTACTTACAGTACGTTTACATAAAGAGAATTTCTTTTTTTTTTCCTTATTTTTTCCTTGAAGGGACCACTAGACCAATTCTGAAGGTACGAAGGTTAAGTCCAACGTGGTCAAACTAGGGACCAACCCCTTGATTCTAGGTTGTACGACACCCGGCTCCGGGGTTTTTACTTTTGTTGTTTTTTCGGTCGGTCATGGAAAGAGTGGACAATCACAATCAACGAGTCAGCACAGGCTGACAGACGCTAGGGTACCTGATATCGGAGACAGGTATCTTAAGAGGACCGTTTTCATGACCTCACTCAACGGTAAAGGAAGAAGTTCCCTAGAAGGGTTGGGTCCCTAGCTTGGATCCAGAGGACGTCACGTCCGTTTAAGAAATAGCAGGCTCGACAGCTACCTTTACCCCTTTCCCTGGTTACAAGTGGTCTTCGGTTGTACTCGGTTTCAATGTCGGTCACCGTGTTTCCTCTACCCCGGGTCCTCCACTTTCCCCTTCGTAGGTCGTTTCCGGTCCCAGTCATTCATTGAGTCCTTTGTCAACATAACCTAGTCAACTTCCCGGAACTTCCGGCTCCACTTCTTAAACCTAAACCGTCACACTCATTCATCCCTCGAGGATTTCCAAAGACTCTGTCACCGACTCCTCTCCACCCTTCTCTACCCTCCGTCCCACTAGTCCACTCTGTCTAGACCCATTAACTCTGGTTTGTCTACCGGTGGACAGAGTCCAGATCCTCTATACACCGAGAGAAGAGACTCCAAGACGTAAAAGTCGAGGACACTTAAAGTCAAATAGTTGTAGAATGAAATTTTCGGAACTTCACAAAACAACTCGTCAATGTTATGTCAAACGGAACATAATCGAAAGAGGGTCAACAACCCATAAGTGAGTAGATTAAAAAGTTTTTCATAAAAAAATGAAAACCGACGAGACCCAGAATCAACGTCGAGTAGCCGAAGAGAGTAGCAACATGTACCGAGGTCGAGAGAACCGCGGTCACCATTTTTTTTTTTTTTTGGGCAGCGGTCACGTGTAAGTCATCGAGTCAGTACGTCGGCCAGTCAGTCACGTCCTTTACATTCTCTGAGCCTAAGTTGGGGACTCACCCCTTCTAAGGGACCACTTCTCGTACCTTTGGTGAGGTCATAAGAACGGACCTCTTAGGNGAAAACCGACGAGACCCAGAATCAACGTCGAGTAGCCGAAGAGAGTAGTAACATGTACCGAGGTCGAGAGAACCGCGGTCACCATTTTTTTTTTTTTTTTGGGCAGTGGTCACGTGTAAGTCATCGAGTCAGTACGTCGGCCAGTCAGTCACGTCCTTTACATTCTCTGAGCCTAAGTTGGGGACTCACCCCTTCTAAGGGACCACTTCTCGTACCTTTGGTGAGGTCATAAGAACGGACCTCTTAGGGTACCTGTCTCCTCGGACCTTCCAACGTTTTCCAGCCTGTACTGACTTCACCGAATCGTGTGTACGTGCGTACCCGAATCAACGGAACTCCGTGTACCCTAGAGTCAAGGAGGTGGTGTCTAGTTTGGGTGTAGAGGGCGTGTCCTTCCACCTAAGAATTGGCGACCTGGCGGTCCCTTCAGTGGAGTAAGTAGATTAAAAACTCGTAGGTTACGGAACTGTCCTACACGAACTTCGACCGCTTGGGTGGGGGATCCAACAGTACTTCCCAAACACGACGTCGGGGGTCATCACCTTTACCATACCCTTATTGATCGGACCACTATCTCCGTTCAGTAGGTTTCGGTGACTTGGAGTCAAAAGAGTAGACACCTTTGTAGACCGAAACCACCCCTAGTCTCTTTTATTTCCGACACATTTTTGGGAAAACACTTATCGTAGGTCGTAAACATCTTCTCGTCTATGGTATAGTTCTACAGAATCGAGACGGAAAAAGAAAGATCACTAATTAATTAAATAAAAACCGACAAGACCCAGAAGCAACGGCGCACACCCAAAAGAGATAACACCACGAACCCGAAGGGTGACGCACCGAAGAGAAAGCCTCGAGTCCGAGTCATCAATGCCGTGCCCAAATCAACGGTGTGACGTACACCCTAAAAGGGTCTGGTCCCCAACTTGAGTACAAGAGACGGAACCGTCCGTCTAAGAATTGGGGACCTGGTGGTCCCTTCAGAAGTCAAGACGAAGACTGTCGACACGTCGTAAACTGTGAGGCTCAAGGGTAAAGAAAGAGAAGCAGACTCCTTTAACTCTCCCATCCAGTACTATTAGGATTTCCAGAGAAGGAAGAAACCGTAAAATGGTAGACTCTCAATTTACAAAAACTTTCGTTGCATAACACATATATTTATAGACAAACGGGTATCAAGTCCGTTGTGACCCAATTTCTAATCTTACGATCTAATTCTAAATTTTTTAGAAATTTTAACAATAGAAAAGTCTTAATTCACCACTCCTTATAATGAATTTTTAACACATACAGACGTGAAAGAATTCACCAAAAGATCAATGTCAACTAATACACTAAAAGAACACGTCAAACGTAAAGTCTTCCAGGGGTTCAATGTCGTAGAATTGAACCCCTACAACTACACCGTCCCTACTCAGTTATTGGACACCCCTCTTTATGGTGTCAGAGAAGAGAACTACGGGAGACCGAAGATCGGTCCAATTAATCGTTCACAAGACGAAAATTAAGCCCCTAACTTTTTTTAGGGAAAGATAAAAAGACCATCAGGGATGGACATTTGGAGACCCAGCATGTCTTTATTCGGAGGTCTCGACCGACAACACCCCTGACCCTCTGAATTACTAATATAAAAAAAGTAAGAAAAATAATCCCAGAGTCCACTATCCTATCTACCCCTAGTCTAAGATAAACCGTACGAAAGTAGAAAAAATATGTACCCTTGAAAGAATGGAGGAGTTCATACAAAATGTAATATTTTCGTTTATGTGACACAATTAATACCGTTCAACTTGTCACGTTTTCGTGTCTTTCTCCTTTTACTCATTGGAGGGGTGGAAGGACGTAATCGTCACTATCGTCCAGACAAAAGAAGGAGCGCAAAGAGGCACAAGTACATCTGTGTGCGTTTATATATGTGTGTAGGACTCTCCACAAAAAGAGAGGGAGAATAAATTTAAAAAAGGACTAACAGTTGTTAACGTCAATTGTAAAACTTCATGTATAGAAACGTTAAGACTTGCAAAGGAATTTATCTAAGAGACCTCACCTTAATGACCCTGCTTCTCAACCTCACGCACAAACATTCCGTACGATTGCTTCACGAGAGGAATTCGTGTAGACATCACAAACTCACGAACAGAATGGAACAGGAATCGGCGCTCACAATCGTCAAAACACAATTAGAGACGAGTAAACTACCGACTTCTTAGCAGAAACCAAGAACATTAGACGTAAATGTTTATTAGACAAAACGGACACGACCCAGAAACGACGACGCGTACCTGAAACACACTAACGTCACTCGTCTCCGACGAGATCAAAGCCACGAGCCCGAAGAGCACCGCCGAAGAGAACAACGTCTCTTACCCGAGGAGATCCCGTGCACCCGAGTCATCAACACCGGGTACCGCACTCAACGGGACTCCGTGCACCTGAGAAGGGCCCGGTCCCTTACTTGGGGACAGACACGTAACCATCCACCTAAGAACTACAAACAGGAAATTCCTGGGAATGAACGGAGACAGAGAAGGTTCCGGGACTTCTCCAGGATACAAAGGTATTTTACATGTTTAATTCGTTAACGGGAACATTAGTGAATTCCCAGAAGGGTCCACCGAGTCACCATTTCTAAGACGGATGGTCACGTCCTCTGAGTCCTCTACGCCCAAGTTAAAGACCCACCCCTTCTAAGGGTCCTCCTCCTTCACCGTTGGGTAAGGTCATAAGAAGGGACCCTTTAGGGTGTCTGTCTCCTCGGGGCTCCCGATGTCAGATATTCCAGTGTTTTTCAGCCTGTGCTGACGGGCGCACGTTAGTGGATTCTGGCGACAGAATAAGGTGGTACTGGAGGGAGGAGTGACAAACGGAACAAGATTCACCAGAAGACAACCGCGACCTGTAACAAAGCCTAGATGGATTTCCGAATCAATCTTACGCAAACGTACGACACACGAATTCAGTGAGTCAGAACGTCGGGTGGTCTGAGAAGACAGGTACCTTAAAAGGTCCGTTCTTATGGCCGTACCCAACGGTAAAGGAGGAGGTCCTCCAGAAGGGCTAGCCTTCTAGTTTGGGAGCAGAGGACACAGAAGACGTAACGTCCGTCTAAGAAATGGGAGACTCGGTAATCCCTTCGGGTCTTCCGTAAATTCGACCCAAATAGATCAATACACTAAACGTCAGTTGAAGGCGGTTGTTAAGTTTATGACTGTTGACAAGACCATCTCCCTTCCGAAAGGACTGTGTCTCAATGTCCTTGTCTCCGTAATTATCATCGTGGTATATTTCTACAGGATATCTTAGGTGTGGTCTCCATGGATTCATTTCTTTCTATACTGTCCCAAACTTTGGAGGTCAGTCTTCGACCAGACACCGTTTAAGAAGGTTAGTACCTCTGACACTTTTACCTTCGTCTCCCGAGTCAAAAATTGGTTGTGAATAATTTTTACCTTGAAAAGAAGACGGTTCTTACACGAATTACGTCACATGTGTCAATTTTCACATGTGTAGTCTTCTTTTTGACTCAGTAGAAATGAAAGAGAGATATTTTTAACATAATGTTTCGATAATAGTATTCCGGTTTCTTTCACGGGGGTCCCTGAAGGGACCACCAGGTCACCGATTCTGAGACGTGAGGGGTAAGTTCCCCGGACCCAAGTTAGGGACCAGTCCCTTAATCTAGGGTGTCCGATGTCAAATCTGGGACATACGACGTCACTTCTGACTGTTAAGGTGTACTACCTCGATCTTGGGTCGTGTCGACTTATTCATTTATTTACATAAGAAAAAAATTCACGGAGGTCCCTGAAGGGGCCACCGAATCACCACCTCTTAGGTGGACGGTCCCATCCTCTGTACCCAAGTTAGGGACTAGACCCTTCTAGGGTGCCCGGCTCCTCGTTGAATCGGGTGCGCGGTGACGATAACTCGAACACGAGGCCTTGTTCTCTTCGGCGTTGTTACTCTTCCGGACACGTGGCGTCGACTTCTTCTCGGGTTTTACTCTTCCGGACACGTGGCGTCGATTTCTCCTCGGGTTCGTCGTTGTATGGGTCACATCTGTTTTTATTTATTTATTTTAATAATTTTTTTTCTCTTCTGAAAATTTTCATGGGGGTTTTCATCCTTTTTTTGATGAAAACACTATCACTATAAACACTACACTATAAACAATCAACAAATTTTTAAACGTCAAATGAAAAAAGAGTAAAACTTATGTCAGTATAAACACGGTTAAAATATATAAATTATATTGTATAAGAAGAATTATTTCTGGGGGGGTTTAATGTATTCAAAGTCAAGACTGTTTTGGGAATACACCGAAGTTGGCAATCCTACTTATATAACGATCTCTAATTCGGGATTGGGGTGTTCTTCTACTTATCACAGACAGGAGAGACGACGACGCCAAATCTACGAGCCAGCACAGGTTAAGAAACGTCGGCGTACCTGCCGTCGGGCGGTCCGAGGAGACAGACACCCTAAGAGGTCCGTTCTTATGACCTCAGTAAAGGAAGAGGTCCCGTAGAAGGACTAAATCCCTAGCTTGAGTACAGAGGACGAACCGTCCACCTAAGAACTGGTGACATGGTGGACCTTTCGGGAAACCTTTACTTTAAAGAACGGAAAACGAGACTAAAACTGTACCTTTATTTTGAAAACTTCCCTTACAACTAATGAACGTCAGACAAGTAGTGGAACGGAAAAAGTGAATTGT
This sequence comes from Capra ibex, assembly GCA_006410555.1. Classification (NCBI taxonomy): domain Eukaryota; kingdom Metazoa; phylum Chordata; class Mammalia; order Artiodactyla; family Bovidae; genus Capra; species Capra ibex. The sequence continues at coordinate 3,013,074 of SJYO01000233.1, read as the reverse complement.
CATATAGAATCTCCGGAAAAGAGAGAAGTATACACTTCTCTAGGGAACAAGAAAAGTCGTTAATGGAGAATTTTTTTTATATATATATATGTGTAAATGAATAAACCAACGTGCCCCAGAATCAACACCGTGCACCCTAGATCAAAGGACTGGTCCCTAGCTTGGGTCCGGAGGACACAACCCTCGAGTCTCAGAATCGGCGACCTGGTGGTCCCTTTAGGGTGTCGTCAATGGAGAATAAAGAAACACATCTATATGGTATAAACAGAATCACCACACGACACCTAACAGTACACCCAACTAAGGTCATAATTGACAGTGTTTGTTTTTACATCATTCCTGGGAACATATGTAGACAGTAGAAAGTCTCATATCAACATCCTTTTTGAAACTCTTAAACGTGAGGGTACTCACATACTCTTTTTAAATCCCACCTTTATTCAAAAGAAACCTAAAAAAAAAAACCTTCTTATATACATTCTATTTTGAATGGTAAAATTGGTAAAAGTCCACACCCCAAGGCACCACAATTCATGTAACTGTAACAACATACCGGTAGTGGTGGTAGGTAAAGATCCTGAAGTAGAAGAGTTTGACTTTGAGACGTGGGTAATTGATCATTGAGGGATAAGGGACTAAAGGGGTCGGGGACCGTCGGTGGTAAAGTGAAAAACACAGGTACTTACACTGAGGAGCCTATGGAGTATTTTCACCTTAGCATGTCACAAACAGGCAGACCCAGACCGAATAAGGTGGGTCACGTTATCGGAGTCCCAAGTAGGGACAACCTCACACACAGGGTTACCGGAAGGAAAAAATTCCGACGTACTATGAAACGAAACACATATACGGTGCAAAAGCGAATAGGACTTACCTATTCGGTAGGTACCTACGAACCCGACAAAGGCGGAAAGCCAATAACGCTTATCACGACCATGTCTGTGCCCACACGTCCTTAGACAACTCAAGGACAAAAGTTAGGAAAACCCATATATGGGTCTTCAAAGTAGTCCAAAACTTCCGTAGTGAGAAAGTCATAACGTCAACCCTTTAGGGTTCAGTAAGACTTATGACTATGAAACGCACACTGGATGAAAACGAAGAGATCTTTAAAGATCTTACAGGAGAGTAGGACCTGAAAGGACTAATATACGGGACTATACTCAGATAAAGACAAAAAAAGGAGAACACGACTCTCAAGACCCTCAGTTCGACCCCTACTTTTGACCCCCCTCCCCACCTGAGTCCCCGCCCACCCAGAGTGGTGCATAATATACTCGAGGCACGGAGTGACCGTCACAAGGGCCTCGACTCATCTTCTTCTTCCGACTCCTAGACCTGTAGAAGTTGTCAATCATTTACTTCAAAACACATTAAGGAGAACAACCATAGAAGAGTCAGAGGACACAGATCATTGATGGACAGGTCCCTGGAAGAAGGTGTAAGCTTTTATTAAGACTGGACGGATTTTTATTTAAAGACTAGACGGTCCCAGACCCAACATCGGTACCACCCGTCCCTCATTATAGCCCTTCCCTAGATTCTCAGATGATAAACTATATAAATTCGACGAAATAACTGATACGGTTTCGGAAACTGACACACCTGGTGTTACTTGACACCTTTTAAGACTTTCTCTACCTTTATGGTCTGGTGGACTGGACGGAGAACTCTTTGGATATACGTCCAGTCCTTCGTTGTCAATCTTGACCCGTACCTTGTTGTCTGACCAAGGTTTATCCTTTTCCTCATACAGTTCCGACATATAACAGTGGGACGAATAAATTGAATATACGTCTCATGTAGTACTCTTTGCGACCCGACATTCTTCGTGTTCGACCTTAGTTCTAACGGTGCTCTTTATAGTTATTGGAGTCTATACGTCTACTATGGTGGAAATACCGTCTTTCACTTCTCCTCGATTTTTCGGAAAACTACTTTCACTTTCTCCTCTCACTTTTTCAACCGAATTTCGAGTTGTAAGTCTTTTG